>CAJNJA010063686.1:8526-23220 GCA_905231915.1 Symbiodinium necroappetens
ACCTTAAACCCCTAAAGCCCCTACTAAGCCCTATAAAGGCCGAAAAAAAGACCCCCTAGGGCCCCGGGCTGGGCAGAGGAGCGATCCGAGGAGCTGCTGGGCCGGTGGGGTCGCCGCGAGGGCGACAGAGAAGGTCTTGGTTAAGCGGTTTAGGGTTTAGGGTTTAAGGTCTTGGATTTTTTGCGCTTCTTCGGGAGACTGCATTTTAGGGGTCTCCTCTTGGGCTTTTTGTGGTTGAGATATCCTGGTTTTGGGAACATTCTGGGAGTTCAAGGAGTTTAGGGGGAGTTCACGGAGTTTAGGGAGCTTAGGGCTTCGAGTTGGGCTTCCTTTGAGCGTTCCTTGGATGCTCGGCAGTGAAGTTGGGCTCCCGGGGTTTCTTGGCCTGGGAGACTCGAGCGTACTGAACCGTCTTGCCGAGACGACTGCATGGTAGCTTGCAGAGAGCCACGTTATCAGTTGATCAACCCTTGCGTAAAATAGACAGAGCCCTATACCATACCTTAGTTCTCCAATAGAAACTGCTTCACAAGAAAGTATCTTGACCGGTGTGTCTATTCTGCCAACAAGGACAGTCCTGGTTGGGATACTTCCACTCTCATGGTGTTCCAACTTCTGGCAGGACGGGGACATCATGGTACAGAGGGCTTCTCCAGCATGGAAGTACAGCAATCCGATGCAGTGTGCCCGGTGTCAACCTGCCTTCGATTATCCGGGAGTTGGACGTAGTATTCTGAACTGTTGGTATCCAGATCAACTCTCTCAAGTTGAGGATAGAACTCCGAAGACACTAAACTAAAGGAATCTAACGGATCTCAACCTCCAACACTCCGAAGGGACTGCTAGGCAGCCGGCGCGAGGCGGAAGTGGACCAAAGAAGCCACCGACGCCGCCTGACACGTGGCTGAAAAGAGAAAGCGGGGATAAGAATTCGGCCGAAGTTTCGGGGTTGGTGATTTAGGGATGTCTGTGTGCATCAATGTTTCAAGCTCAAGCTTGATGCCCCAGCTCTCTGCGCCTCTGAACCCCAACAGGGTCTCCGACGCCTCAAAGCCCTGGTGGCCCCGGACAGGTTTGAATGCTAGAATCTTAGACGCCTCGAACACCTGGGGGCTGCAACCAACGCAAATCCTAGAGGTGACTTAGGCCCACAAAGAATTCCCTAAACCTAAACCCCTCCTTGAAACCCCGGCCTGGTCAAGACCAAGACGGCGCAACAAGCCCCCAAAGCGCTCGACCAAAGCTCCAGAGCCTCAAGCCCCAAAGCCCCATACACATAAAACAAACCCGGAAAGCTTTAATGGCTTTAAACCCGTACGTTACCTCTTGAAAGAACCCGAATAGTAGCTCCTATGCAAATCCCTGCAATACCCTTCGAATACCCTACCCTTACACTACCCGCACTACCCTTATACTGACCCTTGTAGTAACCCTTACGGTACAGCCCTCGTAATAGTCCTTCTAGCATCCTATATACAAGTGGTACCCTCACAATACCTTTCCAGTACCTCGATATTGCCATATTAATCTTCCTTTATAGTACCCTTCTAGCATCCGTTACAGTCTCTCTCGTGATGCGAAAAGCGTGTCCACAGGCGAGACCGTTCGTCAGCAGGCTTTTCAAATCCTTTCAATGGGATTAAAGTGCGGGAAAACACAAAAAAAATTCGGCGAAAGCATACGGCATGGGAAACAACCATAAACAACCCAAGGAAACTACATACACGATGGGCATGTCTACACAGGCCTCTTCGCTACCTTTTTCGGGTGAGACGATGGCAGGACTATGGCAAATTTTCCGGACAGCGTGGGGGAAAAACTTAGTATGAAAGGAAGCTGCTGCAGACGCGGATGAAGCTCACCCGACGCATAAGGGGGACTCGTGACCACCGGCCGATAAAACATGGAGCACGTGATAAGTCAATTGACGTTGGCGTAGAGCATGGGCAGGCCGTGGTCCCCGGTTCGCCTCATGTGGGCTCGCCTAGTCAGCACTGTGGAATAATTCAAAAGTTGCATGATAAGTTGGAGTTGTCGTCGTCCAACGTGGGGAACCATAGAACAAGTCATATTGCTAGTGACCCCGAAATGTTTTTTTCTTGAAATGTGTGGGCGTGCGCACCCGCAGCCCTGACAGTCTGTTGGGATTTGGGATGTTCCAAAAAATTTCCGGCCGCAGCGTATCGGGAGCCACCACCTTCCAGGGAGTCGCCCATCTCCCACGCCGGCGCGGCGATAAAGCGTAACATGACATATAGACCAACGCAGATCCTCCACGTAATCTGTCGGCAAGAAGTCCAATGTCAAGCGAAATTCCAGTGGCATTCCAGCAGCCAGCAGGCTAGATGGCAAACGGCATGAAGACGTTATAATGGCAATCCTTGCAGTCTTATTGGCAATCGTTGGAAAAGTCATGATGGCAATGTAGATAGCGGCACTCACAGTCATAATGACTATCAAGATCATAGTGACAATCAAGAGCTCACTGTGGGGCATGATGGCACCATCTTGCGAGGGAAGCTGCTGCCATGGCGGCGCAGGTAAGTAAAGCGACGATCCACACTGTCTTGTGTCTTGTGCCAGAACCTTATCTCGTAACCCTCCGAAACCCTAAACCCTCAACCCTAGACCCTGAAACCTAAATCCTAAACCCTAGACGCGTGAACCCTAAACCCCTAAACCCCTAAACCCTAACCTCAAAACCCTAAACCCCAACCCTCCTAAACCCTAAACCCGCTGACGGACCTCCACCGGGCTGAGAACGCCTCGAGTGGCCTTGCGGAAGTCGGCGGTATTCCGGGTTTTTTGGGGCTTCGTTTGGTTTCGGGGGCCTTACAAAATAGAGAAATCGTCGTGTAAAGGGTTCCTTAGAAGTTACATAAAGGTATATTATAGGGGCCTTTATTAAACGACACAAGAATAAGGTTTTGGGGTATGTTAGGCCATACTGACAATAAGGAACCCTAATATTGTATTGGCAATTATTTAGGCCCCCGTATTTGGGCTTTTGGGTCTCTAGGGATGTGAGGTTTAGGGGTTAGGGGTTTGGGGCTGAAGATTGAGGGTTTCGGGTTTAGGGCTTAGGGGTTACGGTTCAGAATTTTGGGTTTAGGGGTTGGGATTTCTTTAGAGGAGGGCCTCTTCTGGGGGTCAGGGTGGAGACTCTGGGGTTTAGGCTTTGGGGCTCAGCGGACCCTACACCCTCAAGTTCCTCAAAGAGTGGGAAGAAGCTAGGTAATGTACGGGCCTTAATAAGTAGAATAAGGTTTTGGGGTATATTATACGGTATTTTTTATAAGGACCCCCCAAAAAAGTATAGGTAATTCTTACGGCGCTTTTTATCAAGTAGCATGAAGGATCCCTGATACAAGGGATCCATCATTCGGGATCACATCCCACCTACTGTCATCCCACCTTTGAGGCACTTGGAAACCCCAAACCCTAATCCCGACAAACTCTAAACCCTAAACACTCAAGCAACATTGTCTGCTGGGAGTGGGTGTTCAGGGATTCGAGTTTAGATCGGCTGTGAGGGTTTTGGGCTTCAGATTCGAGTTGGGATCGGCTGTGAGGGTTTTCGGGGGTTAAGTTTTGGGGATCAGGGGCTAAGGGGGTCTAGGGGTTTATGCTGATTGGGTTTAGGATTTTCGGGTCTAGGGTTTCCCCGCACTAACAGTGAGCACAACCAGAGGCACAATGGCACAATGAATTGCACAAGGAAACACACGAATTGTCACCTAAACTTTGAAGATGTGTCTCGGCGTCTATCCTCACATAAAGATCATATTCCTGAAATTGGCTCCGCTCGGCGCGGTATCCCCGAAGCAACCCATAACATCCATAGGCCTGCAGGTTAAATGCATGAAGAACAATTTCCTCCATCTCCGCAGGATGCATAATGATCAGGTTTGCCGTGATTTGCCTGAGATTAGCCTGCCGCCGCTATTCCAGCACAACCACTTGAAAGTCCAGCCCTTGGGCATTTTGGACACAGTGCACGGCCGTTAGTACAGCTCTTTGTTGAGGGATGTTTCTGCGCGGCTTTGTTGCAGCTCCCCGCTGGCGGGGCAGACTCTGTCCGGATCTGGCAATGAGTAAGTTTCGATTATCACCACTGCCTCCCTGAACTTTCTTTCAATTTGAGTACATGTTCCTTGTGCTTTTCATTGTGCTCTGTTCTTGGACATCGGAGCTAACCTTGTGCTACTTCTGGTGCAAAATTTGGTGTTCCTTTTGTGATACTTCTGGTGCAAAATTGTGTGATCCTTTTTGTGCTATTTCTGGTGCAAAATGTTGTGCTCCGTTGTGTGCGACTTCTGGTGCAAAATGTTGTGCTCCTTTTTGTGCTACTTCTGGTGCAAAATTCTGTGCTGCTCCTTGTGCTTTTTGCAAAAAAAAGACAATAGCTTTGGCATGTCGGCCTTCTGCACGAACTTTGGTTTGCAATTGAAAATGGAGCAAACCTTGTGCTATTTCAGGTGCAACATTTTGTGACCCTCTTTGCGCCGATTATTTCGCAAAACTTTTGTGATCCTTTTTGTACTTCTGGTGTAAAATGTCGTGCCCCTTTTTGTGCTACTTCTGGTGCAAAATGTTGTGCTCCATGTTATGCTACTTCTGGTGCAAAATTTGGCACGTCGCAATCTGATCTCGGCAAAAAAACCTTTTGAAGCCAGGCAGTTCCTCTTTATGGAATTCTGCCTTGGCCGGCCTTGGCTCTGCTGGGGTGGTGGTTGTGTGGTTGGGTGGGGTGGTTTGGTGGTTGGGGTNNCTGGACGCAGACGGTCAAGGCAAAAGCTGTAGAATGTCTCGACAAGACCTCGTTTGGCAAGGCCAAATCACTCATTGTTCTGGTGCTATTGATGGGTGGGTTGTTCATATAAGACCTTTATTCACTTATTATTTATTTAACTGTTAGTATGCCGGGTGCGGATCGAAGTTTTTTAACCCGCGATAGATCCCTCTAAGCCCTACCCGACGAAGACACACCATCTGTCTAGCACCACCTGAAGAACCCATTCTACATGTAGCACCCCAACTTGGACCCCAACACCCTACCTGAATCGAGATCTTCAGCGTAGTTCGCAGCAGAGCCGATGGGTGGTTCCCCTGGCACCAGGCGATTCTGCACTTTTCTCGAGAGTTTTATGCTTTGAGGGCTTTTTGTCGGGATACGCTAAAACTTAGTCTCGGTTCGGGTTGGGATTCGCGGCGTTCTTTACAGCCATGAACCCGAAAGCGTCCGCCTTCCCCACAAATCAAAGGGACTTGAAACCCTAAACCCTAAACCGTTAGATTAGCTTGTAGGGGTTCACTGGGGCTTGAAGCCTAAACCCTACAGCGCCGGAAGGTCAGAAGGTCGGAAGGGGATTTCAATTTTAAGGGCGTAGCGCTTTGGCCTCGTGAGTCCGTCGAGACCCGCCCCTGTCCACTGAAGGGTAGGGCTTTAAGGCCACTGGTCTACGCCATTTTAGGGTTCGAGGTTTACTGTGGCATATGAAGGTTTAGGGCTTAAGGTTTGGGACCTCGGCTGTAAAATACAAGCTTTGAAGCTCCACACACATTCAGAGTTGAGGTTCTCGGACGAAAGATGTTCGAGGCGAAGGGCAGGAGGCTTCTTGGACCTAAGGCACCTAAGGGGGCGGGTCAGGATTGTCAAGGTCCCTTTGTGCCATGGAAAGGTTAGTCGCTGATATGCTCATGTTGCCCGTACACCCCGAACCCGATTTTCTTGTTATAATGCAAAACTGATACTACTATACGTTTATATCACATTCTTATCACATTGTGACACTGTTCTTTTGTTCTGGTATGTTCTATCTGTCAATCATGCTAAGATTCATCATAACAGTAATAGCAATAAGAACAATACTAAGAATATTAACACTCTGCTAAAAGTCTACCAAAAGTAATCCCTAAACCCTAAACCCTAAACCATAATCCCTAAAAATACCAATAAGATATTACGAACTTCCTGGAATCGAAATCTGGGTTCGGGAGGAGCAGAGCCCTGGGCTCTCCCCCCAGAGGTTTGGGGTTTAGGGGTTCAGGGATAAACGGCTTTAGGGCTTAGGGTTTAGGGCTTTAGGGTTTTAGGGTTTTTGGGTTTTAAGGTTTAGGGTTTAGGGTTTTAGGGTTTAGGGTTTAGGAAAGTGTAAAGCTGAAAGCCCGAAGTTGGATCTAAGAGTTTGTGCTTCAGGCTTTGATCCACGGGTTCGGCGCTGGGCTTCGGTGGAGCTTCGGTCAAGCTTCTTCTCAGGGGACTCTGTATGCAAAGGATTGCAGATCCGAAACACCCGCGATGGAGTGATATGGTGGTTTGGCCGGAGGATGGAATTTTCGCAAGTTCAGGGTGAACCCGACTTACATGGTGGCGCCACTTGCCCCGCACGCAAGGGCGAGAGATCAACCAACTTCAAAGCGATTGACCTCGCTATAGGCTCTAAGGCTAGGATTATAAAGGTTTGGGGTTTTGTCGTTCAATAGGGGCTTTAATCATTGGGACAAGGTTTGGGCGTATCTTATCGCATAACATAGTATCATATAGGGGCTTTAAAGGGGATCATGCTTCTACTTACTCCGACCCCTAAAATGGAACTGAGCTCGATTCAGGCTGCGTGGATTCAGGGGTCAAGGGTAGCTTCAAGTTCCCGGAGCGGATGGTTCGCAGGAGCATGGGCTTTGGAACATTCCTACTAGCAGTCCGAGGATGGTGTATGCAGTTTATCAGAGCGACGCTTAGAAAATGCCACCCTTGTGGAATTCTGAGCTTTCGTGACATTAGGCTCTCTAGAGTAGTCACTTTTTGGCGGGTCACACAACTCCCTTTTGCCCCTAAAACCCTCATCCCTGCTTTTCCGGTTTCATGGTATCGGCCCTTTGTTTGAGGTTGGAAAAGGGGGTTGGATGGACGAACTTGCTCTAGTCCAGGGTTGTCTTCTTCGTACCAGCAAAGCAGGAAGCTGGTGCTTAGCAAAAAGCGCTTGGACCAACTGTGGTTAGGCTTTCGATTCCGGCATAGGATCTAAGGAAGCTTGAACGACACCCGTAAAAAATGGCTCGGCAGCTTGGACCAGTGTAAGACTTTCTTCCGGCTACGTAAACCGATCCAAGAGCTTCTAGACCCGGTCCCTAAGCCCGAAGCCTAGGGGTTTCGCAGAAGAGTTTACGTAGCGCCTTTCTTGAACCCAACCTGAAACTACTCCTACCCCAAGTTCGTTAAGCTCATGAGATTCCACGGTATAGAGCCGGTATTTACATCGGCTAGAGCTGATCGCTTTCGGAAGGGATCTAGGAACCAGAGCCTCTAGTTGGCTTCAGGCTTGAGGGTGAGCGATAGGGTCCGGCTTGGAGGACTACCCTGCTGTGTGTGAAGCAGCGCAGTCCCCGTGACGCTCGACCTTTTTCGCAGAGATTCAGCTTGCGTCGCTGCGAGTTTCTTTGGCTGAACTGACGTTTGCATTGCCGAAAGCAAGACGTTCGTGAGTTAGGCTAAAGGAATTGCCGCGTACCCAGGAACCGAGAGTGCCACGAACTTGTGGCTAAAATTGTCGTCGCTGATACGACTCCAGTTGTAAACTCTCTGCTTGTAGTAAGCATTACCATCAGTATCACACGGCCATACTCATACTCTCGCTACCACGAGTACTACGACGACGACGACGACCGCGACGACCGCGACGACTCCGACTGCGACTGCTACCGCTACTGAAACAAACAGTAAGAAAGGTACAACAAACGCCTTCGGCTTATTTTTCATTCTGTTGCGGATACCATACTACTAGACATGGTGAGAACTGATACTGTTGCAAAGAGCCTTGTCGCTGCTGCGAACTGCAACTCATTGACATGACAGATGCCTAAGGTCCTCAGGTCTGAAACGAGAATCAACACAACATCAGAAGGAATCGAAATCGAGAAGTTGGGCGCTTGAACCGTCTATGATGGCAAGTAGGTCTAGTGCCCCGAAAAGAATCCAGCCCATGCTGTATCGATGTGCAGAAAGTCGATTGAGAAAGCAAGAACCGCCCGTGACTGAACACTAAACCCTAAACCCATGACGGACTTCCTTCGATTTCACAACGACGAGCCTTCCGTCTGTGGCAGCGATAGAAGACCTTCCTCCCTACTCGTTGCTGACATGAAAACGGCAGGCATGCATTCTCGAACGTCATGTGGGGGCATCAATAATTAGAGAAGGGTTTTGGACTCCTGCATAGTATAACTGCGATAAGGAACCATAATGAGGATTGATGTTGGCAATTAATTATTTAGGCTTCTATAGTAGGGTTTGTCTCTTCCTTGTTCGTCGGCTGCAGTCGCAGACCTCAACCTCGAGGACTTAAGCCATTGGGCCTAAAACCATGCAGAGCTGTCGATACTCTACCGACCTGATGCTGGTTCCTGGATGGAAGGCATGATCCTTGAGTTTGTTCCCTTCGAATCAAGGGCCCCCTTCTGTCGAATATGATCGTGCAAGGAGGTGTCCCTGATGATGCATTGCGGCCCGAATGCAAGATTCAGGTAACCAAACCCTCAACGTTGCAACCTAAACCCTAAACGGGCCTTAAAATTTAGAAAAGAGGCTTTTGGGGTATCTTTCATACCATAATCAGACTAAGTAAGCCCATGGAATAATCCTAAACCCCAAAACTGAATAAGTACCTCCGCTTCCCAGAGTATTCGCTACGACGGGAAGGCGCTCCAGGGCTTGGGGTTTAGGGTTTAGGGTCTTAGGGTTTAAGGTTTGGGGTTGTAATATAGGGGCGGCCGTAATGATTACCTATACTATTTTGGGGGTCCCTTATGATAATTCCAGTAGAGTATACCCCAAAACCGTGTTCTAATGATTAAGGCCCTTAAACCCTAAACCCTAAACCCCTAAACCCTGAACCCCTAAACCCTAAAGCCTAAAGCCGAAACCCTACTGCATGGGGACTTCCAGGGGCGTCATGTTGGGAAGCAGGGAGAGGACCGCGCCGAGCCCTGAAGCCTCTTAGTTCCTCTTTAGGGTTTAGTGTTTAGGGTTTAGGCTTTAGGGTTTAGGGTTTAGGGTTTAGGGTTTCGATGCAGGCGCCTTAATAATTGGCGGTTTAGGGTTTAGGGATTAGGGCTTAAGCTGCTTTTCGAAGGGATTCGGGTGAGTTTTTTCGGGGTTTAATGTAGCGGCCTTCATGATTAGAATAGGGCTTTGGACTCCTTGAATTGCAACAAGGAACCATAAGGAACAATGGGCCTTGTGGATTTTGGGCTCCTTTAGAGTATAATTGTAATACATAAGGAACCATGGGCCGTGATAATTAGACTAGGGTTTTGGGATCCTTTATAATATAATGTTCATAATAAGTAGCCATAAGGAATCATGTTGGGAATTACTTAGGGGTCTATAGTATGTTCTCGAGCTGTGACCCGGTGGAGCCACGAAGGCCTGGGCCCTGACACCCTTAACCCAAAGCTGATGAGAGATGAGCACAGAACATGGCCACTTCAAGCCCTAAACCCTAAACCCTAAACCGCGAAGATGAGGGACCTCAAAATTCTCAGAAGTTCCATGGTGACTGCCTGTCTGATACGCAGCTTGAGCTTTCGTCTGGAGGAGCTTCGGGTTCGGGCCTAGAACCGCGACTGAGAGGCTCCGGGGGCCTGGGGCTTTCTGACACTGGAGTCTAGGGTAGTTTAGGGTTTAGGGTTTAGGGTTTAGGGTTTGGGGTTTAGGGTTTGGGGTTTAGGGTTTGGGGTTTAGGGTTTAGGGTTTAGGGAAGACTTATGGCTTTGGGTGGGCCACACATCCTTATGCAAAAGGCCTGGAATCTGGAGACCTGACATCTGAAGTTGCCTGGCGCACTCTTGCCGAGGCTGTAGGACAACTTTCCCAAACTACGCCCCTAGGACTCAAGTCCCCTAGGACTCAAGTCCCAAAGAGAGTCCTATACTGACTAAGTCTAGCCCCATTTATGACAACAAGAGCCGCTAAGAGCGCTGTGAAGGGACGAACTTCTGGGAACTCCTTGTCCTAGCTTTAAGTACTACCCTAAACCTTGGGTACTGCCCCCAATACAGTAGCAGTCCATAATGGGGCTACTACTAAGGGCCTTTTTGTGTCCAGATTATGAAGATTACTCAACTGTTACTGAGTGGGGGCAGTATCCAAGCTAGACCCTAAGTGAAGTGTTGAGGGGTTGCGACGGTTTAGGGTTCGGTTTTGGCCGGCGCCAGGGTGCGTGGGGGTTTAACAGTTCAGGTTTAGGGTTCAGGGGTTTNNGAGTTTAGGGTTTAGGAATTATGGTTTAGGGTTTAGGGTTTAGGGTTTAGGGGTTCTTTCTGGGCCGAACTGCGATCCCTGGGCAGGTGTTGAGGACTAAGCAAGCGTCTCAGAGCGCAATCGTGTCGCTCGGGACGAAACCTGCCATGTAGGCCCTAAGCTTTAAGCGGCACACAGAGACACTTCGCCCAAACCCCAAGCGGTATCTGGGCGTATCAGAGAACTTTCGGGTCGCAATTTAGGCCCGAAGCAACAATGGGATTCTGAACCCCCCTAAGCCCTAAGCTTGTCCTAAACCCTAAACCTTACGTCACATGCACAGTGGCCTTGGGATGCACTGAGAGTAAGATCCACCGAGTCTTCGGAGAGTAGATTCACCATATACTAGCGTATATATTCATGTATTCTGGTAGATACAATCGATTATAGTAGGCTACAATACAGTATAGTAGATTATAGTAGGTGCCAAAAAATATTATATTATGGTAAATTACAGTTTAGTATCTTCCCATCCCTCCAGAGTTCCCTTCCCAGACGCTTGGTGGCAGTGTCAATCCATGCAAATGAAAGGAGAAGCTTGGGGCTTTCGGAGGGGGCTTAGAGTTTATTACGGGTTATAAGGCCAATCTTCGATCCAGGAGCTCACGTGCACAACAGCCTTCGCAGCGCGTTCCGTCCTCGGCCCAAACCCCAAAACCCCCAACACCCCGAAACCCGAAACCCTAAACCCTAAACCCGAAACCCTAGACCCTAAACCCTAACCCCTAAACCCAAACCCCTAAACCCTAAACCCAAACCCAGTGCCACAACGCCGAAACCCCGAAGATCGAGGCCCCGTCGTTCCGGTCTCCCAAAAAGCTCCAACAAAGGTGGCGTGGGTACATAAGGAGGGTTTAGGGTTTACGGTTTAGGGTTTAGGGGGTACGACGATCTACTATAATAAACCAGTGTGTACTGTAATATGTCATATAATCTACTATAGATTACCAAAAGGAGTCTACTATAATGGAGTATTTTGTAATATACGAAAATACCCGATAATGAACAACCCATGTACCATCATTTGTAGCGTTCTGGGTGTCTGTTTCGTGCGGTTTCTTCTCATGTGGATTCCACCCGGTGTAAATTGATGCAGAAATGCGAAGGATGGCCCCAAAATTGACCAACCCAGCCCTACCCTAAACGTAAGTTGTCAAATCTATATACTGTAATATGCTATAATACATTATAGCTTCTGATTGTGCACTATAGCACGTTATGGTACATTGATAGTATATTATAGTACATCATAAACATACCATAATTGCATTCTAGTACCTTAAATGCGCCTGCATCACGCTGGCCCGGCCTGCTAGTATCCAGGCCCACCTGCATCAGGAGTGCTTCCCCACATCAAACGAAGCTTTTCCTAGGTGCATGAGTGGTAGGGCGTGCATTCGGCTCGGACTAAATGACGAAATCACCACTCTCTAAAGGAACCAGTACTTTAAAGGACAAAGTCCAGCAGTGGGCGCTTGGGGCGCTGAGGGGTCGGAGGGGGGTCGGAGAGGCAGGCCTTGGAGGGTTGCCTCTTAGGGTTTTGGATTCAGGGACTCGACTAGGGGTTTGGGGCTTAGGGTTCAGGGTTCGCCGTCGTACTGTGGGACGATGAGCTGTGAAAGCTTGTCTATAGACTAACAGAAGGCCGTTCCTTCTTTCTCTCCAGCCCCTCGCCGTCTAAGGCGGCCAAGCCACCCAAATCTATTCGTTTTTAGGGTTTAGTCCTAAGCTCATGCAGCTTTCTTCCTTCCACCGTTTCTTCTTGGCACCAGGCAGCGACTTCATTCGGGATCAGTACTGGTCCCGGGCAGAACGTGTTCCGGTACCGGGTACGATGTGGGTGTTGTGGTTTGCATGGCCTAAAGGTCGGCCTTTCGCGATCGGTTGCGAGGGGCTCAAGCACCGCCCACCCACAGTAGGTGAGCGCCGCATGTCCACAGCAAGATGCAGCGCTCCCGACCCCGAATCGCCTTAAGCCCAAGTAGACATGGCCGGGGGATCCCCGGAACCTCAGCTAATGTAGGGGCCTTCATAAATAGCCTAGAATATGCTTCTGAGCTCCCTTATAGTATGAATATATAACAAGGAAACCTAAGAATCAGATTGGTAATCATTCAGGCTTTTTCCTTCTTGCAGGGATTGATACCTTCAGGGCTCCGCCCGAAACGCTCCAGAAGAAAGAGAGCACACAACAAGTCTCGTACCCAAAACCCCGTTGTGCATAAACTCCTGCTTACCCCGAAACCCACGCGTCAAAAGGGACCCTAATTTAGAGAACTACCCATATAGTATCCTTACAGAAACCCTGTAGGGACCATTATAGCTCCCTTGAAGGAACCCTCAACGGGGCCCTAATTTAGAGAACAAAGAAACACCACCAAGGCGCCTGACCACTCACCCTGCCAAGACGGATCCCATTGCTCCTCACTTGGGGTTTACGAGTTCAGAAGCTTCTAACCCTAAACCCTAAAGCCCAAACCTCTAAAGCCCAAACCTCTAAAGCCTAAACCCCAAACCCCTAAACCCTAACCCCCAAACCCCTAAACCCCTAAACCCCTAAACCCCAAACCCCTAAACCCTAAACCCTAAAACCGTTTCTTCCAGTAGAAAAGAGTTCAGGATTTGGGGTTTGCGTCCATACCAGTCGCTCCGGGTTCTCGAGACGAAGAGGCTCTAAGGCCCGAGTTCGGGTTGTAGGATCTTGGATTCAGGGTTTAGGGTTTAGGGTTCAGGGTTTAGGGTTTAGAGTTCAGGATTTAGAGTTCAGGGTTTAGGGTTTAGAGTTCAGGGTTTAGGGTTTAGGGTTCAGGGTTCAGGGTCTAGGGTTCAGGATTTAGGGTTTAGGGCTGAGGGCTTAGGCTTTTGAGGCTTTTTGTTGGCTCTGGGCTCGTTTTTGTCGAAGCCTGCGGCCTCCCAGGGTGCAAGTCGGTATCAGAGAAGCTCTCTGAATTATTTTCGGGTACCTTAAAGGGATCCATAAAGCTCTCTACATTTTTTAAAGGTTCCTTAAAAGGGATCTATAAGGGCTCCTATGGGGTTTTGTAAGGGTACTTTATGGGCAGTTCTTCTCTAAATTCAGGGTCCCTTTTATAAGGGTACCGTACTACATTGAGGACCGTAAAAGGGACCCTAGTTTAGAGAACTACACATATAATTCCTAACCCCCATAGCTTCAACCACGCCCTAAAACCTTGAACCCCAAAACCCCAAACCCTATAATAGCCTATAACCCCTGGACCACAAACCCGTTGGACCCAAAAGCAATGCCCTGTCCCCTTTAAACACAACCCTGTACCCCAAAACTTAGTAGGTTACAGTACCGAACTTCTCGCTGACTCAGTACTGGTCTCCGTTCACAGCGCAAGGCGTTCTGCATGGACTTCGTGACTTCGTGTCGCAAAACCCCCCCAACCCTGGCACCATACGGAGCTTGCAAGTAGTCTAAACGGCTTCTACTCGGGTTCTGTTGCTGTTTTCAGAGCTGGAAAAGGGGGGTTCAAACGGGTTCTACACAGGATTTACAGGCCCTTCAGCCTGAACAGTGTATGAAGGGCCCAATGAAGGGTGAAGACTTTGGGCTTCAAGCAGACCATCCACAGCAGGGATCGACAACTTGATAGGTTATCCAATCCTGCACAGGAAATTGCCACGGCTGGCTCCGCCTCATCCAAACCCCATATTCGAAACTATCGACAAGCCATAAGTCAGCTCAACCTGGCCCGGGGGGGATGGATTCATTCAATTGCAAAAAACAGATCGATGGATCGGAATAGAGATGGTTTGATGATAAATTAGATAGGCTTTAAACCGTGCAAACTCTGCACCCCAAGGTTTCCAAGACTAGAAAAATCGACCTTCGACCCCACAAAATTCTAAGAAAAGCATCCCCTGACCTCAACCCAAACCCCTGAACTGTAAACTTAGAAGAAGCCCTAAGCCCTCAAACCTACACCCTAAAAAGCCGCTATGGCACCCTGAGTCCGACAGGTGCTCCCTCCTCGCCGGTTCCCCAGGATTCGTCCCATTCGCCACCGCCTCAGGTCACCAACATAACTTAAAGGCTGCAGGCTTAGAATTTGGGATCTTGAGGTTTAGGGCCCTAGGGCTTTTAGGGTTTGGGGTCCAGCAGTTGGTTTCGAAGCAACTACAGGCTCGGGGTCGTCGATGCTGAAGACTTCGAAATTAAAGACCACTCCAAGGAGAGGCTACTCCTCTTTCACCTCCGGTGCAGGACTTTAGTGAAGTCAGGAGCCTGAGCAGCAGCGACAGTGGCCACAGGAGGCCGTAGCAGTTGTCGTCGTCGCAGCAGCAGTAGTAGTAGAAGCAGTAGTACTAGTAGTGCTGGTAATACTAGTAGTACTAAGAATACTAGTACTAGTGGTACTAGTAGTGCT
>CAJNJA010063697.1:1026-22892 GCA_905231915.1 Symbiodinium necroappetens
ACTACCACTACCACCACTACTATTACTACTACTACTACTACTACTACTACTACTACTACTCCTACTCCCACTCCCACTCCCACTACGCCACCTTTACTCCTACTCGTACTCCTGCTGCTACTGCTCCTTTTGCCGCCACTGCTACTGCTACCGCTACTGCTGCTACTCCTCCTTCTCCCACTCCCACTCCCACTCCAACTCCGACTCCACTCCTCCTGCTCCTGCTCCCGCTCGTGATCCTGCCGTAGCTGCTGCTACTACTAATGTTAATACTGCTACCGCTGCTACGCCTGCTACTACCACTAGTGCTACTGCCACTATCGATAGGGCAACTACCACTATCGAGTGGCAACGGCCAGCAAGAGACGCTGCGAGAGGTGAGAAAGACAGCTTGGCGCTTCCAGCAGCCCAGCTGATACCGTCCTCTCACAGGCCCCCTCTTTCTTTCGCCAGGGCTGTGGGCCGGGGATTTCTCCCCAGCCCGCTGTCCGCGCCCCCGACTGTTGCGTGGTAAAGAAAAGCGATGCGCAAGCAAACCCCCTCGGGCAGCGAAACCAGAAAACCCAACTCCAAACCTAACAAAAACTAACCAGCGGGTTTGCACTCAGGCCCCCCCTCTCTCCTTCTCTATTTTTTGTTCTCTCTCTCTCTCTCTCTTCTTCCACAGGGCATAGGGGGTCAGCTTTCTCTCTCTCGCTCTCTCTCTCTCTCTCTCTCTCTCTCTCTCTCTCTATCGGGTAAGGAGCGGTGACGGCTGCCAGCCCTCGGGATCCCCCCATACTCGCCGACTCGCCTCCGCTAGTTTCACACAAACTCCCGAAACCAACTGCCCCGCTACGAAAACTCTGTAAACCCCGAAATCACGAGGCTCTGACCACGGCACATGAGTGAGGAGGATCTTCACTCACAGTCATTATAAGGATGGAAACAACATCTCTCTCTCTCTCTCTCTCCCTTTCTTTCGCCAGGGCTAGGGTGAAGAGGGAGGTTAAGGGCTGACTCTCTCTCTCTCTCTCTCTCCCTCTCTCTCTTATACATGCTGGATGCCTGCACAGGATCTGGAACGAACATCGACCGGAGGAAGACAGGACGGGAGGTGTAATGGCCACAAAGGTTATGGCCGAGAGATTGTATGAAGCCTAGGCACGTCGGCACGGTCCCCGATGACCTGCTCCCATCCGGTCACCTGCAGGCCCAAACTACCGGGGTCGATGTCGGAGACGTTTGCAAACAAAACTACACAGCGCTTGGCTAAGCAAGCCGCACGCAGGCCACATTGTCTAGAGGAAATTACTTACTTGCTGGGGAAGAAGGCCACGGCATTATGACGGCTGCTCGAGCCGAGCCGGACACAGCGGAAAGGAACCTTTGGCAAGAATCTCGAGGATCGACAACCCAAACCGACCAAGATTTGGAGAATGCATATCGTCTGGAAACTAAATAACATCGACTTTGCAACCGAAGATAAGACATCGAAGTCCAACACAAAGCTTCGGACGGGCTACATTATCCAGGTTCCTCGGGAAGCCATCTATGAGGAAGTCCGTCTTGCCCTGCGCCATGTCTTTCTGCATGGCCTGTGCGAACAAAGTGCGATATGTCGCCAGCTTTCCCTCTGCTCTGGACGACTCTGCGACAGCACCCTGCACTCTCACTCATACCCCGACTCCGAAAACCGCTCAGGTGAAGAAAGAGCACAGGAAGCATATCAAACATAAGCACGTGGACAAGCCAACTGCTTTGGCCGTTGGGAGCCCTGTCAACACAGTCTCTTTTGCCAATATCCGACCTTCGCAAAGCAAAGCCATTGCCAATACAGATATACTTGGCTCAAGTCAGAGCCAGCATGTTGCACTTGTGCATGTGTCTGAAACTGTTTTTCCGACTTCTGCATACTGCTCACGACCACTACTCTATGCCCAAAACATGTGCTTGCCTGCGTGTGGGTTAGTTATATATATATGCGTGTGTGTGTGTGTTTTGCTGTTGATCTGTGGGCACACGTGCTTGTATAGATGTATGCACACTCATCTACACATGCCAAGGGTAGAAGCCAGATTTTGCCACAAGCACACAAACAACTAAGCCTCGCTCAGTCGAGCCTGTTTTACCTGCATGTAAGCTACCTCACACGAACCGCTTTGAGAAGGCCTCATTCACCACTTGTCAAACATTACTTTACGCCCATACTTGTACCTCGCGGGACTATCTATGGAAGCGCTGTGCCTTCTCTAGCAGCCGCACAGTGATCTCCACCGGCACGATTTTGCCCTCCTGCAGGGCTTCTGCTTCGTTGCAAGTACAACGACTCCCAGCTCAGGTTTCTGCGGCTCAGCAGTGACTGCAGCCAACTGGGGCAGGGATTGCCAGAGAGTTTTGTGGAGTCGCGGCATGTGAGCTTCCGGCACCGAGTCCATGAGATTTCAGCTGCCATCCTTGAGGTAGGAGTTGATGAGCTCCCCATCCTGCAGCTGGCTGCTTAGGCTTGAGGCGTTGGGCTGACAGGCTCCCTTGATGTGCCTTCGGGCAGAGAGGGAAGGGATTGAAAATGTTGTTGCTGCTGCTGCTTCACAGACTGCACACGACGCTTCTATCGTCATGCCACTCTGCTCACAGGTCTTGCCTGGCTTGCAAATATTTTGCGGTGAAATCTGCTTCAGAAGCCGCCACAGCCATCCTTCCAAGACAGAATCCCAACTATATCATGGATGTTGACTAGGCATGTCCTTGGACTGCGGATCATTGCGTTCCGCCCGCAGACAATCTCCAGCCGAGATGTGCGACCAGTGGGGGAAGCGAGTGCAAATGTTTGTACCTGCGGCTATCGATGATCTGTAGCTGTGCAACCCCAATCGACCTCAAGCCATTAATGTCAATTCGACGCTATGCTGCTGCTCAGTTGTCGAACCGAAACCTGTGACTTGTCCAAAAGCTGGAAACAGGAAACCCTGCATGCTCAGGGCGCTGCACAAACCCTGATCCCACGAAACAAGATGCTTCCGAAGATAAACTCCTTCTTTTGGGTATAGGGCAGTACATGGTTGGGGCAGTCACAAACGGCTGTGTTCTGCCAGGGAGCATTGCGTGCCTTTGCCGGCACCTGGACCCCCAAGTACGAAGAGCACCTCAGGGCAACGCCGCTGAGGTGTCAAAGAGACTGAGGAAAAGCTGAAGAACGTAGGGGTCTGAGCAAGATGGTGCCTTTTAAATTGTGAGGATTGGCCGGAAGCCCACTATTCTGCATCATCGGGTGATATCTCTACAGCATCGCTTCTACCTCCATGATCGTAGAAGGCGATTTCAGAAATGCGGAAAAGCAAGTGGCAAGTCTCGTATCTTAACCCAACGTGGTAGTCTTTCTCAGCGCGTCACATGAAGCCTGCAATCTCACGCAGCCTTGCGACATTTGGCAGCGTATGCTGACAAACATCACTTTGCCGCTACTGCCGAGGGCTGAATCGCAGCTCAGGGTAGCCGATAAGGAATCGTACCGATAACCCACATCCCTCAACCCTGAATCACCTCTTTCATCAGCTGCTTTGTTCCCATACTGCACGAAAGCCCCGAGCTGAACCAGGGCGAATCGTAACTGCCATGACGGTTATAGTCTCCTGAACCATCGTCAGCACCGTCATCATCACTACCATTGCCCTTAATCATGACTTTCAGCTGCAAGATCAGCATCAGTGTCAGCAGCGCGGCACCATGGCAATCATCGAACAACAGGCGAAGAGAACAGGGAAATATTGAGATTTAGGAGGTCATGGCTGCACTGTTTCGTTTTGGGCACCCGTAGCAGGAATTATCAGATTCAGATTCGTTTTGACATTGCTTTCCAAGGTGCCCGTGGCTTCGGAGGGGCTACAGGCTTCGACGGCGAGCTTTGCACCGTCGACGCCTGAGCTGGCAGATATAAAAATCACGTCAGACCTGCTACTACTGCTGCTCCGACTGCTACCACCACCACCACCACCACGACGACGACGACTATTACTACTCCTCCTCCTGCTACTGCTACTGCTACTGCTACAGCTACAGCTACAGCTATAGCTACCGCTACCGCTACTCCTACTACCTACTCCTACTCCTTACTACCTCCCTACCTCCTACTACTACTACTACTACCACCACCTCTACTGCTGGTTGCTTGAGTCTGTAAGATGACAACAAGCGAAAAAGAGCAATGTGAATTAAGACATCTATGTGAACAATGTAGAAACCTCGGCATACGCTCACAAAGTGCCCTGCGATGTTGGTCAATTTAGTGGCTGGAATCATTGGTAATATTCTCCCCTTGTCGTCCCTACAAGATTTGACTGCAATATACAATATACCTCAACACAAGATACCCCAACACCCCATTCTAACTATTGGATCACCTACTCCAAATCCCCATAGTGACGCTTATCGTAGCCAGTTAAGGGAACCCTATTCTATCTCCTAAGGCCCCTATATTACAGGGTCTCTGGCAGTCTTCATCCTTGCAAGTTCAGGCGTGCGGTTCCAAGGGCGCAAGGCATGAACTCTTTGGTATTCTCGGCAGGATTCAGGTAGTGTTAAGCATCTGGCAACTAGATCAGGTAGGACCAAATTTACATCACCGCACCTCTGCCAAAACACTGCTTGCGAAGTTCCACCAGGACCAAGTATTCCCAGCCCTTCTTGTCCCATCAATCTTATCCTTGAGTCCACGTGGCCGGTGGCACGGTCGCGCTGACCTTCCTGGCCAATTGCGGTTGGCAGGGTTTGTTTCATTTTAGTGTTTCACTAGTAGACAAGCACCTTTTCAGACGAGGCATGCAAGGCGTCAACTACAAACAGATTACTGTATGATGGATGGAGGGATGCAAGCAAAGATGGGCGAAAAGCAGATAGACCTGATTACTTATGTTGGTTCTGTGTGTGTGTGTGCGTGCATGCTGCTGTTTGGGAGTGTGTGAGATCTGTGCTCGCCTGCTTCTTGTTGCTTGGCTCCTTGAGGTAATGTTTGATCGATTAGCAGGTTGCTTGCTTGCGAAGTTGGTTGACTGCTTGGCTAGAGTGCCTGTGCGTCCCACTGCGGGCATGCGTCAACAAAATCATGAATGAATTCAGCACGTGCACTGAAGAGAAGAGAAAAAATGCGCTTCTCTACATGTGTATGACATACACACATTGGTGTCCACGCAGTCCTCATGTATGCATCTATGCCGGTCTGTCTATGTAAGTATGAATTTACATCTACAGATGTGCTTATGTATGTACATATGTATCTATGTATGTCTGTCTGCATGTCTGTATGTATGTATGTCTGTATGTATGTATGTACGCATGTATGTGTGTATGTATGCAGTTGCAGGCGTCTAGTATAGACTATGCATACCTGCACAGCTCTCAGTTCTCTGCCTTTGGAAGCCCGTGCGAACCCTCCACCCTCCCCTCAATTCAAGGAACACCTCAGAAACCGCATCACTCCCATCCCTTCTCCCTGGGCCTCTGCGGGTACAGTATGGACTGGTAGCTCACTGTCTCAATCTTCTCTGCGGCAAAAAGAGCCGGTGCAGTTTTGAAGCAACTCCCAACCTCGTCTGCAGGAGCTTGAACATGCTGCTGAGCTCTTCGATGGCTGCACTCACTTTTCTACCACGCGAAAGGTCGGCTTCTGGCTCTTTATGTTACATGCACTATTGTGACACTGCTCTGCCTCTTCTGCTACCTCCTTCCCGCACACCGAACCTCTAAGAATTCCTAAACCCCAAATCCCGATTCCCCCAACACCCTAGACCCTAAACCCCCAAAAAACCCAAACCCCGACTTCCCACTACCCGAAAGCACCAAAAGGCCCAAACTCTTCGGCGTTGCTTCGCTCGGGGCCTTGGGTCTTCCCTGCACTTCGAAGCGGGACTCAGGGGGGTATATACTAAACACAGGGTTTAGGGTTTAGGGTTTAGGGAGACTTTACTATTCTATGCGGTACTAGATCCTACTATACTACAGTACCCTATACTCTTGATGGTTGCAGCGGTTGGGAAGTGAGGTTTTTTGTTCGGCGGCTTGGGCTGCAATGTTTTGGGGTCTGGGTCTGGGCCCACCTCGCCTTAATCGTGGCATTCCTGGTGGTGGGGATAGGAACAGATCATTAGGTTTGAGGCTTCAGGCCCGTCAACGTCTACGGTACCACCTTTCCCCCGAAGTCCGACCCCTAAACCCTACACCCCAAAGCCTAAACCCAGGATCGATATCGGAAGCAGAGGCCAGAATCGGCCGTGCGGCGTACTGCGCCCACTGCCAGGGACTCCAGGTCGCCCAGTAGGAAGACTTCCTGGGCTTCGCGGCAACCGCAATACCAGTAGCAGTCATACTAGCAGCAGCAGTACAGTAGCACGTAGTAGTAGTAGTAGTAGTAGTAGTTGTTGTTGTTGCTGTGGCTGACACTCATCGATCCTTATGAAGCCCAACACAATCCTGAGAGAGCTAGTGCTACTGCTAATGCTACTATACTGCTAGCTGCTAGCCGCCAGCGCTACAGCGAATGCGAGTAGCTGCTAGCACTAGTAATCGTGGCACTGCAGCCAGGTGGCGGTGGAAACAGAAACAGCGACAAGACCTCAGGAGAGCATCGATGCTGCAAAGGGGCGCGGCCGCAAATGCACACAAGCACAAGCCAGAATTTGATCTGAAGGTCACCGTTGTCTAAACGAAGGCTCCAACTCATTGTCCACCCCTTTTTTCCCTTCATGCGTCTCCAGAAATGTGCCCCGCTCCGATTCTGCGCAAGTTCTGAGATCCGAACACAGCCGCCGCAGACACCACCAAAGGCAAAAAGACGAAGCGACCTCCGAAACGGTTTAGAGTTTACGGTTTTCCAAAATCATGGCTCTCCAGTGGCTCTAGGTCGAAAAGGCGTTCTTCACACCACATGTACATGCTCGCACACGGCCCCAGACATGTGCACGACTGAATCTGACGACCATCACTCTTTACCTCCAATTCCCCGAAGACACAGCGGCGCTTTCCAGGGTGCAGGCTCACACTGCTGCTTGTACTCCGGGTAAGAAAGGGCCGGCTTCGTAAAGAACTCCTCGCGTGGAAGAGGTTCATGGGTGCATCAAGCGGCTCTGCGGATCTTGCGTCCTTAGCCTTCTGCAAATGCCCTTCGACGTCAGTGAAGCGAGGACCTCGCACCCCATCTCCCAACCACCGCCTGGCGACAGGATGGGTGCTGGGGCCCTCGCACAATCGTCTCCTGGGGATCGCTTAATATTCTTCTTATTATTATTATTATTACTCTTATTACTATCCTTTACGTGTTTTGTTTTAAGCATTGCTGTTAAGATGATAGTTATCGATCTTATACTCGAATTCGTATTCTTATACTTACTAGTACTATGTTACTCTATTCATGTGACCAGCCCGACGACCACGCTTGGACGGCCTCGCGGTCTTCCAGGCTGGACGCCGCAAAGGCCCAAAGCTTGCCATCGTCTCCTGTGATTTCCTGAAGCCGCTGCAAGCGACTCCTACAATTTATTGCTAATGCTAGAGATGGCCTGCCTTGCCTTTCAAGCAGCACAGTGTGGGATGCAAGGAAGCTCTAGTATGGAACTGGCTCAAGCCTGTATCCTGCAACCAAGGCATGAAGGTTTCAGGGTCTGCGCCTTGGGGTCCAAAGGTTTCGGACCTGAGTCACACTCGCTGTGAGCCAAAGCTCGCGCTTCGGACGCCCCAGGCGGTCAAGCGCCATGATCATCATGAAGACTCGGTTATCATGAGGACTCGGTTGGGTGGTGACTGTGCATAAACGATCCAAAGGGGACAATGAGGGCTATGAGCAGATCAGTGCAAGGAAGGATAATTTGCAGAAACTCTTTACATTCGTACTGAACCCTTCTCAGACTTCTCCTGGAGAGGGTCTGCCTCTCTACCACAACACGGGTGCTTTTTCCTTCTGAGGAGGAGCTTCCTATTTCCACCGACGCTGGGTGGGCTCATCGCTCAAACAGGGCCTCGGCAAGCAGGTTGCTGTGGACCGTCATCGGTTGCGCAGAGACTGCAATCTTTCTTCAAGACTGAGTGCCGGGCATTCGGGGTTCATTGGAGGAGCGGCGATTCTGACCAGGGCTCTGGGTTGGGTTGACATGGGTTCCCCATGTGGAATCATGGACCCCAATCGAAGAACGAGAAGTGACAGCTCTGCAATTCCTCTAGGATAGCCTGATGCTCCTCGATCACACTGTCCTGTACTGCTTCGGGGTCCACGTGGTGTCCTCAACATCTTCGCATCCCGGTTCCAGTTCGAAGGACCATTACTGGAGCCGCAATGCTTTGCTGTGGCTCTAGGAGCTTGCCGGTCTGTCTGACCAGCTGGCTGCGGGTGAGCCCACGGAGCTAAGGCATTGAACAGAAATTCTACTTAACAGGGGCACGGTGCTCCTCCAAAGCCTCTGTGAGTTGCTGCAACTAGAAGCTTTAACGCGCGGCAACACTGGATATCAGGGCATAGTAGCACAGGGTGGCCATTTAACGACACCCACTTGAGCTGCACTCGGACATCCCTTCCTCGAACCAGAACATTAAGCCCTGAGTTTTGCTAACTGCAGCGCAACCTCACAAGAGAGACACCTTGGCCCAAGCTAGGCAGGCAGCCAGGAACAGTTTATCTGATGTCTAAACGACTACGCGTTTTGGTGGGAGGACCATCGGAGGAAGCAACGCGCATCTGGTTACAGCATAAGCACAGAGTGCCGGGCCGCGATCACCAAACTACGCTGCTCGTAGAGTGTGGTGCAGAGGCATTGCACAATGGATTGTCGAACGGGAAACATTCCAAATGAATCCTTGTTAGGCAACTTTTGTCAAACATGGCGTGCACTTAATGCTGCAGAGGCTCTATCCAATCGCGCTATTCACTGTGCAGCGCCAGTGCCAGACCGAGTACTAGTGCTAGAGCGACTATTGCAACTCCATCATATGCATCATCATTGTGTTCCTCATCTTCATCTGCATCTGCATCTGCATCTGCTGCTTCTGCTGCTCCTTCTGTGTTTGGTTCTGCTTCTTCTGCTTCTTGTTCAGCTGCTGTTGCTTGTTTTCTGCTGCTCCCATGCAGTACCACTACCACTACGACGACGACAAGGACGACGACCACGGCGGCGACAACGACTACTCCGACTGGGACTGGTACTTATCATACTAACAAAAATGCAAGTACTGGAAACTTTTACTTAAACCTAACTATGGTCAAATCTATGATACTAATTATACAACTGCTAATTCCATTTAAGTGCTTGCGGCAAAGGATATTGTGGCGGGAACTTAGAAGACTTGTTTGAGCAGCATTGCCAAGCAATCTTGCAATCTTCCCCACTTGTCCCGCTATGTCCCGCTTGCCCCACTTGGATGGGTGGGGGGAACAAGATTACCAGCAATCTTGCAATCGTGGTCTGAAAGGTAAACTAGTCAGAGAGCAACAACCAATAACAACGCACAACCACAACCATATCTACAGCCACAACCACAACAGCAACAGCATGGCACCGGCAACAGCAACAGCAACGAAGCGCCGCAACTGCAACTCCAACCGCAACAACGACAACAATCATTGCAGAAGCAGCAGCAGCAGCAACAGCAACAGCAGCAGTGGCAGCAGCAACACAAGAGCAACAGCGGCAACAACATCAGCAGCAGCAACAGCACCAGCAACGCAAAAGCAACAGCAACATCAACAGCAAAACAGCAGCAACAGCAACAGCAACACAACAGCAACAGCAACACAACAGCAACAGCAACGGCAACAGCAAAAGCAACAGCAACGCAAGAGCAACAGCAACACAACAGCAACAGCAACAGCAACAGTAGCAGCAGTGCAAAGGCAACAGAAGCAAGAGCAACAGCAACAAAAACAACAATAACAGCAACACCACAAGCAACAGCAAGAACAGCAGCAGCAGCAGCAGCAGCAACAACAACAACAACAACGACCTGGACCACGACCACGATTATGATCACAACCACGTTTATAACAACAACCACGATTATGACCACCACCACCACCACCGCCACTACCACCAACACCACCACCACCACCACCACCACCAGCACCACCACCACCACCGCCACCAGCAGCAGCACAAAGCAGCAGCAGCAGCAGCAGCAGCAGCAGCAGCAGCAGCACAACCACCACCACAACAACAACAACAACACCAACACCAACACGAACAACCACCACCACGACCACAACCACAACCACGACCACGACCACCATAACAACCGCAACAACCACACCAACAAACCGACGACAACCAACGACAACCTACTGCAACCCACGACAACAAACAACAGCCACAACAGCAACAATAAGAAGAAGCAGAAGACTGTAACTTTGCAGTAGTACTTGTTTACTTTTTGGCTCGTCAACCTATCAGGTTGCTGCAATGCCAGCACTCTCCAGGGCCGTTGCGAGTTCATCCTACAGCTCGCAACATGTCTGCCTAAATTTTGTGGCATCCGCCGCACAGTCCTAGATGTCCGATACTTGCGGCATTGAATTTGGCAACTGAACCGTTTTGCACTCCTAGAATTTCTTTCCGGATGATGCCGAACATAACATCTTCCCACAGGCAGGCTACATCAGTGTTCGACTCCTGACGCGCAACCGAAGCCGAACGCAGAATTTGAACGGTGTACAATGGTTCCAAGTCGCGCCTCAGAAAAACCGACTGCTCTCAGCCGGATGCCACAGCCAAGTACGATTTGGAATGCCGCAGGCATCATGCATCAGCTAAATCTGGGAGAATGCTGAGCCATGGCTGGTGTAGTTCATGTGTGGAACTGCCCGATGGGCAGGGCTGATGTATTTGGAGAGTTCCGGGATTGCGCCGGTCAGGAGAAGTAAAATAGGTACCACCATAGCAAGCTACTACACCTCTGCCCTACAGCGTCTTTGCAGTCTTGCATGGGCCTGTCGACTTTAGAGGGAATGCCATCTCGCCCGCCACATAATCTCTGAGGGACACCGATAGATCGGGCCCATGCCTTCACCCAAGTGCTGAGCCAAGAACCTCCTAACGAATGCAAGTGGCTGTCACCACCTGCACCGGCAACAGCGACGGAACGGAGCCCGCAAAAGAAGCCGCAGGGAAGCGCTCTCCCGACTCCCTCTGAGAGCTCCGGCCAGGACTGCCCCCACAACGCAGAAGGCCCTACGGGCTGCGTTGAGATTGTCCTTGGTACCTCCAGCTACTTGGGTGGCTAAGCTCATGGCTCAATCAACGAGGGTGATGATCCAATCTGGGAAAGAACTCGCATGTCGAGCTGGCGAACGGTCAGTTCCGATGTCTACCTGTAGTCACTGTAGTCATAGTGTAGGTGTTGTTGCGGTGTCTCCAACATCCGGTTTAGGTTGGAGGTCCCACTTGAAAGGACCTAAGATCGGCCACCTGCTGTCCGTGCGCGGTGCACGCATGACAGACAGACCGAATGAGCTAAGGCATTGGACAAGACTTGCACATGCCACAGGCGTGCTGTTGGGCTCCCTGGTTCCATGGGGCACCTCCTAAAACTGATGAAAAAGTCGAAGAGTCTTCCATCTGGTTGCTATCTGGAAGTACCCTTGCTGCCTGGGCCTAGTGGGTTATGGGTAGGAGCATCGATGCAATTCCATTAAGTGTGACTGAACTAATACTGCTGAGCATTCCTGCCACTACCAGCTACTCGCAGCCTCTACTACTTCCACTAGCATTATGATTACCGTGGTCGTTCTCAGTATAGCTGCTATTGCTGCTCTTGCTGTTCCTGCAGCTGCTCCAGCTGCCGCTGCTCCTTCCTGCTCCGGCTGCTGCTGCAACTGCAGCTGCTGCCGCTGCCACTGCCGCTACCACTACCATTAGCACTACCACGGCGACGACGACGACAACGACTACTATTGCTGCTGCTGCTGCTGCTGCTGCTGCTGCTGCTGCCTCCGCTGCTGCTGCTGCTGCTGCTGCGACAGCGACTACTGGTACTACCGCTGCTGCGACTACTCGTACTACCCTACTTTTGCTACTGCTGCTACTGCTACTATTGCTACTACTGTATGCGGCTATTGCTGCTATTGCTACTCCTCCTACTCCTTCCGCTCCTCCTACTCGCGGTACTCCTGCTACCACTACCCCCACACCAACACTGCCACTGCCACTGCGGACGACGACTACTTACTATTGCTGCTGCTGCTGCTGCTGCTGCTGCTGCTGCCACTGCTGCTGCTGCTGCTGCTGGTGCTGCTCCTACTACTGCTAGTACTAATGCTACTTCGGACTACTACTAGTACTACTAGTACTACTACTACTACTACTACTACGACGACGACGACGACTACTACTACTACTACGACGACGACTACTGACTACATCTACTTGGACTTCTACTTCTGCTTCTACTACTTCTTCTGCTACTGCTACTTCAACCAATTGGCATGTCAGTTCTGTGGAATGGAGAAACGACACACCTGAGTGCAAGGACGGAAGCAAGCCATAGCCAGCCATAAGGCGTGCTACCCTCATCGTAGCACAGAGCGGGGCATGAATTCGGATCTCTGGATTAAGGATTTGCTTTATGACAAAGCGTCCACCTATGCTCATCAGACTTATGTCAACGATTGGGCAGTCGTCGGGGCCTGTTCTAAAACCAAACTGGGGCCACACACATGGAGGACGATGTCAGGATGCAATATAGTTCGTATAGTATAGTAATGTAAATAAGGGTCCAGCTCCTGCTGGCTCGGGCACAACATGAACCCCGTGATTGTCGACTTCATGCCTACATAGCTGACTTAACTCTAACGCTTTCGATTCAAGCCCTACAGCTTTACCTGGTCACAAGAGGAAGACTTCACCACGAAGTGCCCCTGCTGGCAATAAGCGAGCTCCGGTTTTGCTCGCAAAATCTTCGCCTAAAGCCCGAGCGTCCAACATCCAGGACAATCGAAATGAGCTGACAGCTAGGCCATGACATCGTACCCAGAATTTACGGGGGCCTTGGGGCAGGATCCGGTCTGCTTGGTTGCAGGTGAGGCATTGTCTTGCAGTTTCTTGCAGCTTTGGCGTGGGTTTAAGTAGAGGCGCGCGCGATGTCATCTAGTCTCAGAGCAGCTCAGCCGTGCGGACATGGACATGTCTGCTTAGGGGCTCTGGCATCTTCACTACAACGGTGGGAAGGGTTCCTGTGTTTCTGCTGCATTGGTGTCGCCATGTCGTGTTGGAAACCTGGGCAAACCACGTGATGCCGGAGCATCGAGAGAGCATCAGCCAAAAGAGAACCGCGTGCCAGTGGCTGCAAAACCCCGGCGAGCGAGCGACGGCAGAATTCTGGTCCTAGTTCCAAGCCCACCCCGATCCGAAGGCCCTGTTGCCCAAGGTTTTACATAGGTTTCCGGCTGTCACAAAACTTCTAGACTCTTAGACGAGAGACAACGACAAAGCTTGCATGCTCTGTGCAAAGGTCTGTACTTCGTCCGTACAATGCATACTGCAGGCAATCCATGCTCGATATATTTCGTAGATGACCGACTACAACCGGAACTCCACGATTTACATTCGGGCTAGGGCCACCTGCATTTGGGCAACCACGCTGTGGACATGCCCTTGAGGGGCTCAAACTTATCATGCGACGTTCTTATGGTCAGTCAGAACGGTGGCGAGTAGAGCAGAGGACCGCCTCTGAGAAGCGAAGATGTCAGAAAGTAAGTCTGCAGCCGTAGACGATGAAGATCATGATTCTCGCAGTACCCGTGGTAATTATAGCTATGACCCTGGTAACCAGTAACTTAAGGAAGCAGCCGGGGCCAACGACCTCCCAGACTATGAACAACCCTTTGCTTCCCTAAGGAAGGCTTCCGACTACCTTGGGGAGTGCTTTTAGGTCTGTTTTTTACACCAGATCCCCCAAAACGGCCTCCAGACTCCCGGACTACCAGTCTGTGCCGTCCTGAAGACCCGAAGCCCCCGCCGCCGCCGCCCCCCAGGATCATGGCCCCTCATCTTCTGAGGTGCCCTTGAAGGCGCCCAGAGGTGACTGAGCCGTAGCTGCCTGCAAGCTTTGCAGATTTCTGGGGCCCCTTGGGGTAGTTAAACATCCAAGTCATCGTAGGCATCCTTCTCGAACTTCATTTGCGATTCCGGAGAACGCTGTCTGGGGTTCGGATTTTCGAAAGCGGGCCGGTGCAGATATGATACAATGTATGGCACTTGTCTCAGTCCTGCGGTAGAAGGCCGATGAACACTGCATACTGTAGTGTGTGCTGCCACGACATGGTGGACGATTTCAGCATCACCGGCTCACTGTCAAAATTAACGTGCGATGCAAGCTGACAGCAGTATGTTTTCATCTCATGTTCCGAAGTGGTCAGCTAGGCACTTGCCACAGCGTGCAGCATGCTTCGTTGTTGCACAGTCCACGCCACATGCTAACACCCGCTGTTTGGCGCATTAACAGTCGTCTGTTGTACCTTCTGTCCTGCAACAGCTCTTTAGCCTTGAACTGTAAGGGTGGGAGAGACGAGGGCAAGGGCCAGCAAGTCAGACCTCCAGTCCCTGGCTGCTTTTTGGCTCATACTTGTTCAGTCATTCTTCGTGCAAGACATGTATCCTTGGTGGTGCAACCGCAGGCCATGAAAGGATTCGGTTCGAATCCTACTGTTCTCCACATTTTCAATATCATCAGGTATTGCCAGAAATACTCATCGTACCATTTGTGCTGGTCGACCTATCCATCTTACTTTCTTTACATGAGAATAAACTCCTTTCCTGGGCTCTGGTTCTGCTTTGGTTCGGTTCTTGAGGCTTCCAGGCGGGTTCTTGCTTTCCAAAAGGCTCCGGGATGTGGGCGCAGACGAAACAAGCACAAGTTCCCGGCCTGTTGGCGGATTGGTTCCAACAAGGAGGGTGAGATTAATGTCAGAGGCCTGACGAGCGACATACGATCAGCAGGTCGGAGAGCCAGTGTGTCAATGCTTCAAAGGCATTCTCAGCTGCTTCCGCGACAACAAAGCAGTGCAAACCTCTTGTTCTCAGAACCGCCGGATGTTAAAAAAGGAGTAAATTGGCATGTATCTCCCCGTCCCTTGCAGCGGCAGTCATCGGCCTTTCTCTTTTCTGGAGCCGCAGGTGCTCTGCCTTTGGCAGCCTCGGGCCTGGATGAGATGTTTGGGTCTGGGACTTCGGATCCCAAGGATAGTAGACAAGCATTATAATCAGGACCCACCATCCTTAGGGCAGCCTGAATAGTCAGGACGCAAGAGTATGATGACAAGCATGATACAGTTACTTGTCTGAGAGTCATGTTCATGCCAGGACTACGGAGACGACCACCATCACCCCACCATGTGACTGCTACTACGGCTATTGCTACTGCCACACTGCCACTGCCACTGTTACTGTTCCTGCTACAGCTGCTGCTGCTGCTGCTACTACTACTACCACCCGTACTACTACTCCGACTACGACTACCACCACTACGACTACTACTACGACGACTCTACAACGATGACGACTACTACTACCACTACTGCTGCTGCTGCTACTACTACTACTACCACCACCACCACCACCACCACCACCGCTACTGTCACTGTTATTCTACAACTGCAAGTCAGGAATGCACATGCGGCAATCCGAACGAGCGCTGCTCTGGTATACTCTCGTAATCCTTGCCGTGAGCCCTGATCGGACGGCTGTAGGTACGACAACAGCGCTTTCACGAGAGTCGCATGAGACGCCCCATGATGCTGGCAATAAGGCGCGGACAAAGAAGGCATGATGCTCACAATTCCGGAGCATCCTGTCAAGAGCTCTGGGTTTCCCACGCACCGCAATCCTATCCCGAAAGCGTCTAGAAATACTTCCAATACGTCCGCTCCCGAGTGGGAACACGAAAGACGAGCACAGCAGGCTTACTTCAGAAGGGGAACGCTTGCGACCCTGTCTCTTACACGGCCTGAACCCGAAGCCGTGAACCCCGAACCCTAAACCGCAAAGCCGCACGGCAGACTTTCAACGCCCTGTCTCTTAACCCTTCATCGCCCTTGAGCCCAAAGCCCTCAGCTCGCTAAATCCAGGACCCACAAGCCTGCTCCGTTGCGTCCCAATCGAGGCCTTGGAGGGAATTCTTCGCAAACGAACGGCAACTTGCTTCGTTCATGCTGCTCTGATTTACAGGACTCCGGGCCTAGACTTTGTTGTTGCCTGTCTTACCAGTAGTGCTAACACTATCCTCCTCCATGCTTCTGGTCCCTCTTGCTACTCTTTTATGGTCAGAGGCTGACGCGCATCTGCCATTCCTACTTCGATCGACCGAGTCGAGCACTGCTCCAGTTGGCATCCTTGCGAGGTTTGGAGTCACGGAAAAGCCCAAAGAAGAGCGCCGTTCCAGTGCTGCTTACTGCCGGGCCCAGTAGAGCGCAAGAACACAGGGTTCCATTGATGCCTTATAGAAACCTTATACCCTTCGTAGGCGTGGTTGTAGGGAGAAGTCCAGCCCCTAGGAGATACTCCCGTTCCAACTTCCAAGGGTCTCTCTGCTTCGGGAGGGGTTTTAGGGTTTAGGGTTTAGGGTCGGAGTCCTCGTAAGCCGCGGCATTCTTCTCAGGCAGAATCGGCCTCGGCACTCTGCGATCGAAGCAGGAATCTGCGCGTCACTGTTGATGTTGCGGCTTTTGTTCTTGATGCCATGATAAGTGCAGGGCTAGTTGCAGCACAACGCTTACCAGAAATGTGATCAGGGACCACTGCTGTTGTAGTGGCTATCTTGGTTTAGGCTGTCTAGGGGTTTGAGTTCCTACTGCTGCATTCCAGTGAGTCGTCCTAGCCGTCGCTCTTCTGCTGTTGCTGCAGAGAGGGCGGCGGACATCCATCCAACGAAGCAGAGGACGACGAAGACGACGACTACTGCTGCTCCGCTCCTGCCTGCGATCCCGACTACCCCCGTCTCAACTTAGCTGCTTCACGAAGACCCTCCTCCCCAATCCCAAGTCTACTATAATACTATAAATCAGGCATGAAACCCTGCAAAACCCGATAGAATGGTGTAACTATTCATAATTAAGCTTATTTGCACTTTGGGCTCCGGGTCTCCCGCGGGACATTGCCCACACAGACCATGCGGACCTTGTAATGGCCTCGCAGGGGCAAAAGAAGTATCGGCAAGTGGTAAGTTAGCAGCCAGGACTAGCCCGCAAAGGCCTGGTTCTCCAAGAAAGCCGGAGAGAAGCAGGTTTAGGGTTAGGGCTTTAGGATTTGGGGTTCAGGGTTTAGGGCAGCAAAGTACGGTCATGCCAAAGTTTTAAACCGGCTGGCTTTCATATCTCGGGCTATCCCCTGCAGACAGTTGGCGCGCCCACGACCCGAGCCTTCGTTGCGGAAGGCCAGGCAGGGTGTCAGGCCTGGACAACGACTGTACTCTAGGGCCTTAATTATGCTACAACTACAATCACAAGGATCCCCAAAAAAAACATTGGTAATTCTCTGGGCCCCGTTAGTACTTCTTCAGAACTGAATCTGTAAGCTTGGCTACCAAAGCCCGAGCCCAAAGTGTCCAAAACGGAGGCTGAAACTCTAAAGACCCACATCTGAAGACTCCGCGATCGTCTTCTCATGGTATTCCTGCATCTGGCTCTTCATGAATTCTATTTCTGTGTAGCTTTGAGTCTTGCCATCACGTCTTTGCCTTCCTTGGTACGGTCCGCACAGCACCGAGCGGTTCCCCACACCGAACCGGAAAGCCGAAACCCAAACGTCGACAAAACCAGAACAGCCTCCCAAACCACCCTCCCAAGCCCCGATCACAAAAGGAGACTCCGCCAAAAGCAGGCCGATGAACGCCTGGGGATTTGAGGACCCGGCGGCAACCATCAGCCCAGGAAAGGTCAGTCACGAAGCCCGTGGTCCTCCAAAGTTGAGACTTTGAGCGCCCTCGAGGAGGGCTTCGGATGTGAGGCTTGGGGTTCAGGGCAGTTCAGGGTATTCAGCCTGAACGGCCTCAACTTGTGCCCATCTTTATCAGCATGATGCTGAGAGCTGCCGTGATGGTGACCCTTGCTACTAAGTCATATGTCTACGGCTGCTGATAGCTATGATTGTGAACAACAACACTGCTCGACCACGATGACAAACACCACTCAATATCGGTGCTACTGCTACTACTAATAGCAGTGCAACTAGGTAACCTACTGTCAGAGCCATGGTGACAATCCAACCGCAACTCCGATACCTGGTTGATACCGAAACTATCAAGCACTACGAACAGTATTACTCTTGCCATGTTCGATGGTCGTCTAGGTGTGCAGTTCGATGGTTTCTTGGAAACTGTTCGCAAATTGCGGGATTGATTCGCTTCAAACTTGTAATTGACGATTCCAAGACTCGGGTGTGCAAGGCTCGCTGGCTTTTGTGGCTTCTCAGGGAGACGGCTGCTAGTCTCTGGCCGGGAAAGCGTGATAATTTAATTCTACTCAGTTCACAGTTGACAGGTGATAACAACCGCATTAGCAACAGGACTCACAGCAGCGCCGGCAAGAACAATAGTAAGGCCCAAAAAAACAACAGTAGTAGGGATGCTAACGAGACACGAAAACTATGATCGCTGTGGCTGTACAGCCACGATAGGACTACCATCACACTCCAACAGTCAAATCTGTCACTTCTTGGCACACCAACAGAACTGTCACGCGACGTCTGCTGTTTCGACTGCTATTCAGTTCCATGGTTGCTCATTCTATGTAGTATGGTGGTTCGTCCTCCTAGTATCTCTTGTTGCTCTCGTTGCACTTGCTGTCGCCATCAACCTCCACACCGTGAAGACCGTATCCCACAGCCCTACAATCCAATGTACTACAATAGACAACAAACGTATGATAACATACTGTAACATACTGTAATAAACCATGATGTACCATAACATACGATCACATTATATACATTAAACCCTCGATGACCTACGAAAATATACCATGGAACCTATAGCATAGCATCAAGACTATAATATACTATCATGTTATAGTGCCATATAATACAGTACGAAAAAGGAATAGAGTACCCGGTTATCCAAACCTCCCCGAGCCGAATCTCAGCTCCCGGCTCCCACGAACCCCACTCTGGAGCCTGCATGGCAGCCCCAAAGGTCTTCCGGGTTTAGGGGTTTAGGGTTTAGGGTTTAAGGTCTAAGGCTTTAGGGCTTTAGGGGTTTCGGGCTTGGGCTTCGGTGAGGGGCTTGAACTTTTTCGGGGCTTTGCTGGGTTTGGAGGCTTGGAAGTTAGGCCTAAGGGCGTTCTTCTACAGCAGGGGTCCCCTGAACAACGGCGGCTCCCAGAATCTTCCGGCGGTTTAGGGTTTAGCTTGAGGAACTGCAGCTAAAGGCTCCCCAGGCCAGAAGTCAAAAACCGGCCTGTAGCTGCGAACCCCCAAACCCCCCAACCCTGAACCGGAAACCCCAACTACACATTCCAAAACCGCTTTAAGCCTCCCAGTCCAAAGAACGACCTCACGAGCAGTGGCCTAGGTTCCCAAAGCTCTGACATCCTGAATATGGAAGTGCATTAAGGTGTGTTATAGTATATGGTAGTATATTATAGTATATGATCGTATATTGCAGTGTACTATGGTGCAGTAAAGTATGTAGCAGGTCGGAACAAGTAGTACAAGCAATACTGCTCTAGAGTCCCTATATCAGTGTACTACCATTCATCGCAAAACCCTGTTCTAGTTTTTGTTTATTCAAGGGCTTCTGTATCACCCGCTGTTATCATGACTATATTACTGTTGTTGTTGGCTATTAGCATTGTTGCTAGTATCTGAGTAGTTCTCTAAATTAGGGGTCCCTTTTGGAGTCCTTTTCTCAAGGGTGCCGTACTATATTGGGCACCCACAAAGGGACCCTAATTTAGAGAACCACCTATCTGATGATTACGACGACCCAAGAGCTCCGGTTTGGGGCGCCTCGTTCTCGGCTTTGCTTCTGTAGTGTCTCCTGCGCTCGGGGAGGGCAAAGCCCTCAAGCTTTCTCAGAGCCTAGCAGGGTATAGTAGAGGAGGCTGTGGCATATCGTACATCGTAGTATATCAAGTCTCTTATAGCATAGTACATATAGCAGTATATGATAGTATATCATCGTATATTATTGTATATCACAGCATATTAGGGCCGCCATTAGGGTACACTTTAGGCACGGATTGAACCAGGTTAACTGCTACACTTGCTGCCGGACTCGGGCCCAGCAGTTCGGATGGCATCGAGGTTCTGCATAGCCCCCCTTTGTAATTTGTTGGTAGCTGCAGGTATGGCAAGATCGACCAAGGCAATACTAGCTGTCGGGGCGGGCAGGTACTGAGCCTGTAGCAAACGGCTGTCGTCATGAGAATACTGGATGCCTAGTGATGACCACGATTCCTCATGACTCCGACTCAAACAGCTCTTCGCCATGACGAAAACCGTCCACTCGCACGCTTCGCGGGTCATTCAAAGATTCCGGAGCTTTCGCATGTTAATCCTGAACACATCGACAGCATTCTTCATCCAAAGAGGGGTCAGCAGTGGGTCCGCCGCAACAGGCCAAAGGCTGTTTTCCGAGATGGTGAGTATTTTGCTTGGCGGCACAACTCTATGAATAGCCGCAGCATCTTTCGTAGGAATGAACTTATGGCCACATTCAGAATGACCAACTGTCAAACGTCATAGACGGCTTCCGTCGCGATCTGAATGCGATGGATCTCGACTCCGGAACCATAAGCGTGCTCATGGCCTGAAAAAAGCGAGGTGTCCACCACCATAGTACATGCCTCGGCGAGAAGAATCGAAGTCCTCTGCAAACACTGCACTTCTTGGACAGTGACGAAGAGACCAAGGCAGGGGCCCATCGTGCCCTCGAAGCCTTGACCGGCAGTGATGGTGGGCAACGGTTGGATGTACGCTCCTCGGCATACGGGAAGAGTGCGCAATCATGACCGCACAAGTCGTGGAAAAAAGAACAGACTCGGATCAGCATAGTCAGGCAACAAAACAGCGCACTTTCTTGACACTGGGAGAGCAGTTGCAGTTGATTCGCAAAAGGATTGGCCGTGTTTGCTGGTGCTGGTGCTGGTGCTCTAGCATGAAGTCTTGAAGGCTAGGCTGCATGCAACCATTGGAATCAGTATTGCAGTGATTCTCTCACCAAGAAGCAACGACCATGACACCAAGGATACACGTCTAAACACAGTGTAACGAAACAAACGGTGATGTCAATCTGATTCAACCTTGGTCGGTGCCTCTGAGCACCCCACCCTCGACCTTCCGGGGCGCCTCCTGCACCTTCCGAAAGCTTTGGCAGTTCTTCTTGCATTTCATAAGACTTTTGGGGGTTTCAAGGGCTCGTAACGCCTTGAGAACGTCAGGGTCGGAGACTTGGGGGTTGAGGACTCTAGCAGGGGGTTGCAATGGGCTGCAGCGTTTTGGGGTTTTTGAAGCTTTCGGAGTCCCGACCGCTCCTTCCGCTCGCGGATGACGGCGCCGGTGTCTGGGCTGAAGGTGACCTGAAGTGTTTGGGGCCTTTGAGTTTTGCGGTTTGGGAGTCGGAGTCATGATCTACAACAGCCATAAAGCAACGCAAGTAACGATGGCGAAACCAACAATGAGAGACCTCGAACAGCACTCGGTCAATGGCAAAACACGAAGAATCCTGCAAGTGATGCGTATGGTCACAGAACAAATGATGACAACGAAAATGGGTAAACTGACTGCTGTGTCTGCCAAGCAGGAGCACCAACAGCAGGACTGGTAGCAGTAGCTGCCACCGTGCACGGTGCTGGCCAGTTAGTTCAATTCTAAGACCCTTCCATGCATGCGAAGCATAGTCATAGTAGTAGAAGTAGTAGTAGCAGT
>CAJNJA010063697.1:22939-34302 GCA_905231915.1 Symbiodinium necroappetens
CAGCAGCAGCAGCCGCAGCAGTAGTTAGTAGGTAAGCAAGCAAGCAAGCAAGTAAGTAAGAGGAGTAAATGCTACGAATCTGGCCGATGTTGACGTACAATGGAAGACACCCAAAAGAGAAAGCAACAAACCGTCTCGTGGCCTGAGGACGCCTGTAAACTTGGAATGCCTTGTGGTATCCGAGTGCTGGACACTGCTGCAGCCTCCGGCCTCCATCCACTCGCTTTGCTTAATCCCAGGGACTATAAAGAAAGGAGTCGGTTTAGGGTTTAGGCCATAGGCTTGAAGGCTTCCGGCGTTTACGGTTCGGGATTGTGTTGTGTTGTTTTGTGAAGGGGGCTCACGGGTTTCGCGAAGCTAATATTGCGCATTGCAAACACACAATACACAAGTCCGGAATTTCGAGGTCTGGCTTGCTGGCTGTTGTCCTCGTCTCTCCCACTCTTACACTTCACGGCTCAAGAGTTGTTGTAAGGACAAGACGTGCAACAGACAACTGCTAATGCCCCATCCAGTGGGTACCTTTTAGCATCATGCTGCAGGCTGTGGCCAGTGCCTAGCTGTGACCCATGCAATCAGCTTGCAGCATGTGCTTCTGTGTGATGCTGACCCCGTGCAGAAGCCTGTAAAGTGGGCATACAACCAAGAGTTGCACTCAGAATCTCTGAGTCAAACAGCTCCATACATTCGAGAGCTCCGGCTCAAGGACTGCACAGCTTTGGATCACGAGAAACTGTCACGAGAATCTCTCAAGAGATCAGGAACCTCGATTTGAACCAAAACCTCAGACTCCCGTAAGCTCGCGGAGGTTGGAGGCCTCGAAGTCAACCACTGCTAGGCTGACATTGTCCGGATTGCTGAGCACCTCTACCTGGCAAGCAACTTCTTCGAGGGTTCAGAGTTCCGGATGTTGTAATAGTAGCTTTTGCCAGGCACAACCTGAAAACCCTGGCACAATACTTCTCGGTAACACAAGCATTTCTATCCTCACACCAGCAACGCCCCCATCTCACAACGCTACCAATTATCCAGGATGGGAACCAGTATCTGCTGTTCACAGACCTAACCGCAAGAAGGACAAGAACACGAGGAGGGCTGGGACAGTCCACAGCCTCCAGGTAAGCACCGCGGTCCAGCCGCAGTCCCAGGGAGTCAGTTCCTGGGACTTGCTCTGACTAAGGATTCTGAGTTGAGGTTCCGCAGATGAGGCGGCGTAAGGTTCAGGCTATTGCGCCTCTTGCATATAGTACACTATGCATATACTATAATAGACTACAATATACTATAATAAATAACTACTGTACTATGCTATGCATTCGTGAAGACTGTGGGCACTGGAAATCGAAAGAATCTCTGCCTTCCAATGCCATCTGTACCACCGAAGACGCGTTCAGAAGCTGTCCGTCTGCAGATGGGTTGTTGAAGGTCAAGAGCTCCATTGAAATATACGAAATTAGCACATTAGTACATTCTAGTGCATTCTCGTACATTATAATACTTTGCAGTATACTGTAGTATACTATAGAATACTGTAGTATACTATTGTATACTCTTGTACACTACAGTAGACTATAGTATACTATAACAATGTATTTTGGTAGACAATAATATATTGTTATATTATCGTCGACGCGAGCGCAGTCCCGGCAGGCCGGGCGCAGGGCGTAGCCGGCAACGGCAGTACGCGATCTCATCTGCCTTTCACAGGGGCTTTAGCAACTAGCAAATACCATTATGTATTGTAATATACTGTACTTTCACTAAATATATGTGTTAACATGCTAAATTGTTACTGTAAGCTGATGTAATGTACAATAATTTGATGTGAGATACTGTAACAGACTATAATGTACTGTATAATAAAATGTACTGTATCGTACTATTGAGGAGGCTCTCTCCTGAATTGACTTGAGCCGGGTGTGTCTTGACATTACTCTAGCTTGCATGGCTCAGCAATTGAATCAGATCTGTGACGTCAACAACCGACCCTCAATTCACAAAGCAACAGCGTCCCTCCTCCTGCAAAGACCCCTCGAAAGAGATCCTTCTTCTAAGATAACTTTACCAAGTATGTAAGGATCCCGGAACCGGAGGGCAACCCTAAACCATGAACCGAAAGGTCCCGAAACCCTAACTTCAAGAATCCCCAACCCCCCGCGCCGACCCCCCACCTGTTCCACCACCTCGATGACCGGCCCAACAAATGGAGCTCGGAAGGACGGCCTGGGATCTGGGTTTCTACGGGGGTTTCCTTTCAAAGGTTTACAGTGTCCCTTTCAGGATTGTGTATTTAAGTTTTAAGGCTTAGCACTTCTTTTAGAGGCTTAGGGTTTCCTTTAACGGTTTAGGGCTTCCTTTTAAAGATCTAAGCCTTTTCCTTTGAGGTCGTTGATGAAAGGTGATAGCCACCCATCTATCCAAAGCGACACTAGGCCAATTGTCCTCACCTAGCTGGAGCGGTTGATGGTTTGGAGTCCCTCGAGTGTTAAGCTGTTGCTGCTTCTTCTTAAGTGCCTTTTTCTTCTGAGGCTGCCTCTAGAGCTTAGGGTCTTGTGTTAAGCGCCTTTTTTTCCATCTGCCTCTTCCTTTGATCGCCCCTTGTCTGAAGGTTCCCTCTGATGGAGTGAGGGCTTTAGGAAGTAGGTGTAAGTCAAGCTTGTCATAGACCCCATGATTTCCAGGTGCAAACCCTGATACCACAAATACCAAGCAATAGTGTGATGAAAAAAGCTGTTGTCATTAAGTATGTTCTCGCCACTGGTGCTTAGACGATCGCTGTCAGCTTTACGAACCCATTACATGCTCTGTTGCTATTGCTCCTGGTACTACTACACCTCTCCATTTCGCTAAATTACCACCCGAAACCCCTAAACCCTAAACCCTAAGCCGCCTAAAACTATTTGGCCTTCTTCCGGGCTCCCGGCAGTTCCCGGCGGAAGCGCGCGAAGCGACCTCGCCAGTCCTCAAGCACCGCAAGCGCAAACAAAGGAACCGTCCGACACCTTTGAAGTGTCAGCCGGAAGGGGGCGGGTCTTCCCGAAGGACCTGTCTTTTTTAGTGAAGCTCCATCTAAGTATTCATGCAACTAATTTTTTTGCATCGAAGTTGCTCAGATGCTAGCCTCTTGATGTGTTAGGAAAGATAGAGAAGCCATCCACGCTGAGAGTCCCTAAATGTCCAACACGGTTTCTGCAACCCTGAACAGGCGAGAGGAGTCAAACATACTATGGTATACCAGTCTGTACAGAATACCTATAAGCCTATAATATTTCAGAATTCCCCGTAATGCATTGTAATGGATACCCCTGATCTGGGCCACGGGCCGGATGCGCAGTCCTGGAAACCAGCGCCTCCTCGCTGTCCTCCCCTCACTGCACGGACGAATCTACTCCTACAGCTTACTAGCAGGGTTTAGGGGGTTTAGGGTTTAGGGGATCATTGTATACCAGTGATGACCACGATTTCGGTGGATGTAGTAGTACTGGTACTGGTGCTAGTGCGCGTACTGGTACTGGTACCAGTGCCAGTGCCACTGCAGTACCAGTGCTTCATCCACATCACGAACCTGTCGTATGATGTATGCATATTTCCAACATCATGATGGTACTTGCCCATTCCTCTTACTACTGTGCCCTGCAGTTGCTGCCATCGTTTTCTGCCACTTGTCCAGCCGTACGCACAGACCCTGAAAGCCTGTTCGAATGCTACCGGGAATGGTTGTGCCGATTCCTGATTCTCAAGTTCCAAGCCTTCAGCTGCAGTATGGCAACAGCGTGTCTTCAGCAGGAGCCCTGCTTGCAAACCGTTGCTGCTACAACGTGCAGTAGTAATCCTCAAACCGAGAAACCCATTGAAGTCAATGATGCTGAAGCCCAAACTCCAAGGAAGCCGAAACTCCAAGTAACGGGAGTTTCAGTTAATTGCGGCTCCTTTCAAGGCACCAGAACTTCTCTCATACACCGGAAAAAGACTTCTGCAACAAAATGATGACTCACACCGGGGGCCATAAACTCGGTTTTTGACATTACCGGTCCACTGGCCCTCTGAGGTCCCAGACTGCCGAAGAGGCCTTCATCCTCAAGCTCAAGACCCCGAAACCTCAGAAAAAGAAAGGGCTCAAGGGCGTTGGGACTTTGGGCTCAAGGCCCTGAGGCTCCAAGACTCTACACAGTCCGTGGAGACGTTTTCTTGTGTGAAGTTCGGCAGGCTCTGAAGCTTGACTGTTGAAGTAATGTAGTAGAGAATCCCAAACTGATGGCCCATTTGCATCCGTCCCTGTCATCTCCTCGCTAGAAAGATTGCGTACTTCTGTCTCTTTCTCCTTTACTCATGTTGTTGCGGATGACAGCGGCATGACAAAGTGCTTGGATGCTATTTTGCGGCCCTTGCTATTATCCACCGGCACCACGGAGACTGCTGATGCTGCGGTGTCACTGTACTGTCACTAGAAAGCAGTACTATCGTGACGAAGCATTTACCGTATATCTTGTTCGGCTGTTGACAATCCTGTGCGTTCTATGCCTGCGCAATGATCATTGCATTCAGAGTAAATCAACCGGCTAAGATGCTCCCGTTTGCATTGCTGGAGTCTTCGAGTCCTCGGGTTGCGAGTTTCAAAACCCTAAACGTCCCAACCTGTGCTGCGCAAAATCTCGATGTACACCCGGGCGCCGGGCATGTCTGTACCTAGGTGATGCCAGGGACCACCTCAGTCATGGCCACGGAATTAACTCAAACCTCATGATCGTGAGAGCAATCATAACTTAATCATAACAGTATGACAGTACCTGTGGCCATAACCATGACGGAAAGTCACCGGTACAACCACTGGATCATGCAACGGTATAGCATTAAGTACACATGCACGCATAGCCACAGGCAGTGTCACAACAACCGAGCACCATGTTACGGAAACAGCCAAACGAGTCATAAAGCGCGATGCCAACAACAATCACGTCCTCTTAAGTCACGAATCATCAACTTCCGGAGGCTCGACTTCCTAAGCCAACTCTGGCGGCTGCTGGGCTCTGCACCAGACATCGTGTTCAAGGTCCTGAGGAAATTCGGCGGAACTCAACCACGGACATAGGCCTCTAGACACACACACACACACAGAGGTACACACCGGAGCGCCAAAGCCTGGAAGCCTACGGCTAGCATGAGCTGCATTTCCGGAGCACTCCTGATCCCTATCAGAAGCTTGGGAAAACAAGCCCGGCCCCGGTCCTAAAGGCTTGGCATGCAGAGTCTGCTGCTGCAAGACCTGCAGGTTAGGCAGCGAGGGGGTCGGCTAAGAGTGGCTTCAAGGCACTAAGAATGTCTTCCTTTCCTTTTGCCGAAGCTGTGTAAAACAGTATTCCGGAAACTCTGCGATGCGTCCTTCATTGAACCCGTGCAGACTCAAAGCCCGCATTCTGAGCCCCAAGCCCTCCCTGCAGCATTGTTGATAATGGTGGTACTGGTACATACATTGTACATAAACATCACAAGTCCGTCGTAGCAATCGCTGTGATAAGGGCGAGATGAACAAGACTTCAACCCTTCAACCCATTGCCGCCCTTCGCAGGGAGCCGGGCTACGAGCATCGAGGAAGCTGGAGATCACGAAGTACGGCCTCGCAGTCGGGAAGTCCGATGAATTGCGGTTGGTAGTATGGGTTTCACACGAGTATCAGTAGCAATATAAGCCGAGCTTCATGCACACAGTTGCAGTCACGCGACCATGAACAGTTTTGCATTTCAGCAGCAGCAGCAGCAGCAGCAGCAGCAGCAGCAGCAGCAGCGCAGTGATATCAGCTGTAACCTGTAATCAGTCATGATAATGATCATTACTATTGTGCCACTCTCAGTGTCAGTGCTATTGTTCTGCCGGAGCTCTTCAAAAGGGCTGCGGCACTGCTGTTTAAGAGCGACAAAGCATTTAGGCTCCTTTGAAACCCTAGATGACAGATCCTCAGACCTTTCGAGACGAAAGCATCTCATCGCTAAACCGAAGACCTGCGAAACCCGACACTCAAATCCTGCTATTAATTCTCTGAATAGTGTTACTGTTGTTATTACGATCATGACTAGTATCATGATTACTGTTCACTATTCTTACGACTGTGACTAGTGTGACCAGTGTGATTTTTGTTCTGATCAGCCCTAAACACAAAACCCCAAACCCCGAACCCTAAACCCAAAACCCCAAAAACCCAAAACCCTAAACCCCAAAAGCCCCAAAAGGACCAAAAACCCGAAAAGCAAAAAAAAAAAACTAAACCCAAAAGCGTGAACCCTAAAACCCCAAAACACCCAAAAACAACCCAAGGCTTCGGCCCATCTTCCAGGCTCTGCAGTGCAGCTGCGGGTGCCTGGCCCCAGAGGCCGAACTCAAGAGCCCAAAAGCAAAGCTGCCCTGGGATGCTACAGGTAGCATCCACACTGTGCTCATAGTATACTGTAGTAGACTCTTATGTACTGTAACGTACTAGAATGTAGGAGAAAAAGGTACTAGAATGTACTGTATGACTACTATATGTCTGGGCTTTGGGTTCAGGTGGTTTAGGGTCTTCGGTTGCAGGGCTCAGCCTCCAGGCTTCAGGGTTCGGGGTGGGGGCCTGTCATTTGGGCTCCCAGTGCAGGGTTCACAATTCGGACAAGTTCGGTAATACAGTACACTATAGTACATGATAGTATATACTGTACTATAGTACATTATGGGGCCTCCGAGAGGGTGAAGCATGGTTGGCGTTGAGACTTCCGTGCAACACGGAATCGGTGCTTGCCACTCCGAATGGACTCTACCAGTGCTGCCACCTGCCCAGTGGGGTTGGCTTTTCCTTTTCATGTTTGGAGATGTCGGGGTCTAAGGTGTTGGGGCTTCTAGCTCTACCTGCTGAGAGCTCGTGGCTGGCCTCGCCTGCGAAGCAGACCCCTTATGAACCCTTGCCGTGCTCTGTTGGCGGAAAAAAGCTGACTCATTCAGGGCCCTTGGAAGATAATGTGATGCTTGCGGCAGCCGCCTTCTCATCCATTTCATGTCTCTGCCTGGAAGGGCAGGCACTCTGCTGCTTTCAGATGTTACATCTCAAGTGCAGGTGGGCGATACTGATGGTTCGTCAACAGAAGATGGTCGTGCACTTCGCTGTCGCAACTGTCTGAGGCCCTACACATTGGAACTTCTACTTCGACAAGACATGGCAGAGTAGCTGAAACATCGCCTCGCAACCATAGAGCAAGCATCCCTCTCAGCTCCCGACAGAGGTGAAATCAGCGGATCGATCAAGTACGGCTCCTTTTCACCATGTCTTCTTGGCTTCGGGTCTGGAGTTTGCGATTCGTCGCCACTGTCGGACGCCCCCGTGGTCCTAGAGCCACAGAATGAGATCCCGAGCCTGCGATGGCTGCCACCCAAACCACGAGTCTTGGATGGAATGAGCTCCTATTCCCAAACCCTGCCCCTCCTCCCCTCCTGATAATCCCACCACCAACAAGAAGGCTTGCTGTAGTAGTGATACTTAAAAACCGAGTATCTGACTGAGATCAATGAGTGCCCCCTCTCCGAACGCCGAGTCTTGTTCTGGTGCTCAACTCTCCCAAAGCTCGAGCACGAAGCCAGCATGCGTGCCTCCGGCACTTGGCCTGGGAAGCCCTGCGACACATTTCACACAATGAAAAACAGCCCTACAGTTTGTGATCATAGAAAGTGGAGACTTGGGATTTACGGCTAATTACGGACGATAAAGCATGCAGGGTGTGCGACCAGGGGAGTCTTTGCTCCTGCAGCATCGCAGGGCAAGTCTCTGGCCAACTCTCTCACTCTTTTGCAATGCGCTTGGGAACCGGAAACCGTTTCTGGCCTTTAGAACAGCCGCAAACCGTACATTCTACCAGCCAGGCCTTACCCCGTAATCCCTGGACCGTGCACCAGCGATGCATGGTTCTTAGCCTGATCATCTACTACGGCTCCTGTCGTTATTGCCATAAACCCCGAGGCTCAAATGCCAGCCCAAGCCCGAATCTTCAAAACCCACCCCCAGAAGCCCTAAGCATCCGAAGATCATAACCAAGCCCGGAGCGTCCTCCGTCTATGTCTCTCTGGACGTTTTTGTATAGACGCATATATACATACATTATGGACATCGGCTTAGCCACGGATCAAAACGCAGGTCTAGATGCAGGCAGATTCAGGTGCAGATGTGTATACGTTAAACTTAGAGCGAGATGAGACAGGTACATACTGTTGCCCTGGACCACATGTGAGCTTTGTACACATATATGTGCAATTGCATATATGCAAATACAGATATACAAATATACATACATGTATACATATCTACATAACCACAGACCTACATATCTACATACCTACAACCATTCCCATATACATCTATACATATATACATATACACACATACACATCTACACATGTATGCATTTATACCAATATTTTCTACATGTATACACATGTATATAAATACATACACATATATAATACATACATGTTTATATATACATATATATATATACACACACATTTATGTTGATAACATTTGAATTTCTATAGTTTCTATGTTTATATGGTTATATAGACATATATATATATATGTATACATATATATATATATGTACACACCTTTAAACTCTCATGCTTCTATGCTTCTGCGTATGCATGTACACTTGCATACATGTACATGTTATACACATTGTATGCATGTATGTATGTACGTGTATATATATATATGTAAGTGTATACATTTGTGTATATATGTATATATGATTATACCTACATATATACATGTTTATGCAAATAAATGTATACTACAATTTTATTTATGTATATATATATATATAAACACGCACACACACACACACGCATGTATATTTGTAGTGAAACACACACGAGCCTTGGCCGCAGTTTCTATTAAGCGGCCCAGAGCATGGAAGGCCCAAGGGAAGGCCTGACAGCGGCGTGTCAGACAAGAATTGTCAGCATGACAGTAGCGTGGCAGGAGTCAGTGACCACTATAGCTGCCATCGTTGCTTTCACAGAAAGACGCATTATGATGACTGGTGACTGTTGGCTGATGCTGGTCATTACTTACTTCCGCTTGCTGCCCTGAGCCATGTCCAAGTGATCTCTGGAGGTCGCGCTGTTTCTGCGATCGCTGAGCGGCTGCGGCATTTAGACTGCACTGAAATGCCGCACGCCTGCTCGACATAAGACTGTCCAACCGGCTCAAGACCAGCCCTTGAGACCAAGCTCCGAGCCCAAGCCTTCGATAACCGGTGGGGAAAGTTTCCGATGCCTTCCTTCAAGAACCTAGGATGAAGACTACGATTATGATACATAAATGTGCTTATTGCTGAGTATAGCATAGTTAGAATTTGAGAACTATGTTCTATGATCCAGTTGAAGTAGAGCATGGGGCAACAGATTCCGACACGAGTTCATGGAGATATGCTACTTGCTGTCACATGGTGTTGCAGCCTTCTAGCCCAATCCACTCCCTATGCTGCACTTTACTCCAAAAGAGTCAAGTGCTCGCTCAGGCTAGAATATAGGGGTCTCAATGCTTAGCTTCGGGGTTTGGTGGATGTCATGGTATCCTCCACAAAACCATAAGGGAACACCGTTACTAATTGCTCCGATACCCAAAACAAATCGCAGCATGGATTGCGTCCTGAATCCCTCCCCGGAGTTGCTCACAAGTTGACCCTGCCATCCCAGCGTGGCCACTGCTGGATGTCGTGCTGCCACCATCCGCATCGCGGACACTGGTTGGAGATCTGGGTGTTGCCATGCCATTCCCCGTGGTGGGCGTCCAGATCTGAACAAGCCGTGTGATCGATAGGCCCGTAGCCGCAGCCCCCACACTGCACTGCATTGGGCATGGAACGGAGCAAGGCCTCACGGAGCAACTCGGGGTCTTCCTGATCGTGCTCTTGCTGCCACTGCCTGTGGTTCTCATCTGCTTCCGCAGTTGCCTGCAACTTTGACCAGTCTTCGGCGGGCAGCATCGGCCTAAGGGAGTCCAGCTGCAGGAATCCTTCACACTGGCTCCGCCCAGGGCAGCGGATGCAATGCCCAGAGGCACGCCGTTCCATCAAGCGCCTGCCACTTTCTTCGTCGCTCTGAAGCTCACTGCGCACGTACTGCGGCAAGCACTCTCTGCACAAGAAGTGGGCTGCGCCGGCCTCGTCACAGCAGCACTGGATGCCATCATGCTTCTGCTCCATGCAGATTATGCATCGCGCTGCCAGAGCAGAAGGCTCGGTGGTAGTGTTTGACCCCGAATCCACGCCGGCTGCCTCTTCGATCGACCGGCTGATGGCCTGCTCAAGCTCTTCCAGGTAGCGGCGGTCTGCTGCGGCGGTCCGAACAGAAGCTTCCAACACTGCCCTCAGCTCTGCATCGAAGGGGGCAAAATCAGAATCCTCCTCCCCGTGGGCAGCTTGTGGCAAGTGATGGCCAAATCGAGGCCACAGGGATGCAGGAGGCGGCACTGGCGCCACTCTCACCTCCTGGGGGCACCACCAGCCGTTCCTGAACCACTCAGGACGACATTGATGGCAAGGACAGGCCACTTCCATGATATCTGCATCCGCCATGCGGCCTTGAGACGACAACAGCAGCTTCGGTGGATCCGCTGCCAAGCTTCTACTGCTTGCGTCTGCTATCCCGGGTGCAATTAGCGATGACTGCCATGCTCACGTTGATGATGCTGCTGCCGGGTGCGGGGTCGGGTAGTGATGCTGAGAAGGTCACGGCACTCGTGGTGATGGGCATGACGGGGTTGAAGAGAGTGGTGACGACAGTGATTGCCGTGACGTTAGTCTGCTACATTCTTCGCTTTCAGAGAGCTCTTCGAGAAGGCCTCCACGTTGCCTGCTGGAACCACCACCTGCACGCAGGGATCATTTGGGCTTGGGATCAGTAGTAGTGGTTTAGCAATGTGAAAGGTGCTATTCACGCTTTGTCTCCAGTTCGCTGGAGCAGCAGCTAAGATTGCCGCAACGGGGCACCGATTGGAACCCACCCAAAAGGTAGACGCCTTCGGAGACTTTTGAATGAGCTGGCTGCTTCCTCAGTCCCATATCCCGAATATGGGTGTCGTGAACATTCAGTAAGAATGTCCCCGCATGGTTGCAATATGAACACTCTCTCAAATACCCAAAGACACTATTCCAAAATTCCCCTCTCTCCTACATGAGGACCTGCTACTACAAGGTGCAGGCCTTTGCGGTGTAGCTGGCTCTTGTGCAGCAGCAGCAGCAGCAGCAGCCGCAGTAGCAGCAGCGGTAGCAGCAGTAGGAGTACGAGTAGGAGGAAGGAGGAGGAGGAGCAGGAGTAGAATAGCAGTAGTAATAGCAGTAGCAGTA
>CAJNJA010063697.1:34382-52674 GCA_905231915.1 Symbiodinium necroappetens
GCAGAAGCAGTAGTAGCAGTAGTAGCAGTAGTAGCAGTAGTAGCAGTAGTAGCAGTAGTAGCAGTAGTAGCCGTTGCAGGAGTGGCAGCAGCCGCATATTTCTCTTCGTGTTGAATGCCTGCGATCCGTCAGTCCACGGATTAATCCGAGAGTAGACCTCGGAAGGGACTGTGAGAGTGCCCTGGAGAGCTTGGGCTTAAGAGTTCTGGGTGGTGAAGCTTTTGGGGCTCAGGGTGCAGGGCTTTGATTCAGGGCTTCAGAAGAGGTATTGGCAGTAGTCGCACAAGCAACTGCAGCACGGGTAACAGTGATCACAGAACGGCAGTCTTAGTCAGCAACGTATAACAGCGACACGAGCAAGCTCACTCAAAGGTGACAACAAAAAGTTTGGAGCAGGGTGGACAGATTCAACGTGCAAACGCTTGAGAGTTTCAGAATACAAGATTCAGAGCTTTGGGAAACTACTGGCTATTGGTTATAGGGCCTGTGATGACTCGTAACGCTTAGAGCCCTAAACCTTCCAAGAATGGGTTGCCGAGACAACCACGAATGGAACGGTAATGACATGTGTCGCTATAGGACTCTGATGCTTCTGTTGCTACTCTGGTCGTTTGAATGCCACACTCAAGTCTCCAGCAATCTCGCGATATTCAGCAGACTCATCCGTACGACCTGAAAGACGATGACTAGGCCGACGCCAATAGTGTTCTTCGTCTTCTTACTTGTGCTTGAAGCTGTTGCTGTTAGTATACTAGGCGTGCCCCCTCACTGTGAGGAATGGCGGCGTGCTGGCAAGCTTGGCCACCCCACCATGCTTTTGGAGCACGCTTCCATCTCGGCCAAGATGTTTCAGGGTTGAGAGCAGAGGTGTAGGGTTTTGTAGGGCTAAGGGTCCTAAGACTTTGCAGCCTTGGGGCGTTCGTGGTCGTGTTCGTGGTCGCCACACTGGACGACAGCCTAGAGCACCCGCACCAACGACTGTACATTCTTAACTCAAGGGCTTTATGAGAATGATCAGAATAGGGGTTGGGGGCATATTAGTTAGTGTAAGGAGCCCTAATGACTACTGCTTATTTAGGCTTCCATATTATTCGCCCTGACCCCCCCGTCTTCCATCGTCTACGCGGAAGCAGCAGGCTGACCCCAGCCGTCTTCCAAGACTGCTGATACATTTGGATTCCACCGACTTCGGAAAAAAATGAAGTACCTTCTCCTCACACACACACACACCGAGATGTTCCGCTAGGACCTGAAGGACAAAACCCTCCATGAATTCCTGTTGGAATGCGCTACATTGACCGGGGCGTCGCAACAAACAAAAACTCCAGTCCTAATGACAGTACGAACTGGATGCCTACGTCATGAAAACGAAGCCAACCATCGCGAGTTGATGCGATGGGAATGCTCTCCAAAGCTTCTTCAAAGCACCAGTACTCCTGTGGTTACAACACCGACGACGATTTCAGAGCTCAATCAGTACCAGCAGACGAAGCCAACGACGAGCGCAAGTCGGAAGGATGCAAAATTTAAAAAGAACAGAAAGACTGACAAACGGCCTTCCTCAGCAACGACTGGCAGAGAGCAACATCAGCAGCACCCCCACTTTCCGAGCAGCGACCTCGGGCTCCTTGAGGTGATACCCAGAGCCGAAAGACTAGCGCCCAAACCTTAAACCCCCAACAATCTCAGAGGAGGATCCCAGTTCGAACCTCACATTCAAAGGGGCAAGGTGCCTGAATGCGAAGCGCTTGGCCCGCTTCGGAATCCCGGATCTAAGGCCCTTGAGCCCAGCGGCCGAGTTGGGTGCGTGAAAACATCTGCGTCGGAGGCTTGTTTAAACCCAACACACAGGATCGTGCAAACACGGACCGTCCCTAACAGACTAATCAACTTCGGTGATGCAGGGAGAATGCTATGAACAGACAGCTCGCCTGAGACCTGCCAGGTACTTTCCTTTTTACCCTTAGATTCATTCCTGACTATTTGCTTGCTGGAGTTTCCTTGGGCGAGCAGCCGCTGACCCCTCGAACTTTTTTGTTGCCCTGCGCAAGCTGAGTCGAGACTCGACGGTGCTGATCACAAGGACATCTCCCAATCCACTAGAGCCACATGATGCACCCATATGCCCTGTTACTTCAAAGGACTGTTGCGTAAGAGAGGCCACGACTTGCCTGAGGTCTAAGACTAAGAAAATCCATCACGCCCGCCACTGGCTGCTGCACCACTTTAAAGCGGCTGAGCCTGGCAAGGGCTTCCACCCTTGCAAAAGGACATCACCGTGACTGATGACAATAACCCATAACGATAAACAAGAAGAATAACCACCACCACCACCACCACCACCACCAAAACACCACCAGCAAACAAACTTGCGTAGCCAAGTCCGACAGTACAACTATCTCTGCGTGAAGTCCGGCAACGATCTCTGCACTGCGTCCAGTCAACTATTGGACTGAAGATAACGAGCAAACGAACAAACAAACCAACAAACAAACCTACCAGCCACCCGACCAAGCAACCACAGCAGCTACAACAACGATGATGATGATGATGATGGCAATGATCATAGCAAAAATACAAGAATAACAATGACAATAACAATAACAATAATCCGCAACATCTTCCACTCGGCCGGCCTACGTCCTGGTGTCTAACGAAGCGGCCGGGAGGGGCCTGTCGCGAGAATCTCAGTCGCTTGGGGCCAGAATCTGGCGCAACATCTCCTTTAAACCGGGCTAGGGTTAGGGCTTGTAGGGTTTAGGGTTATAACGGCCACAAGCAGGGGGCATCGGTTGCAGCTTGTTCTGCAACATGTTTTTGGAGTTGCAAAGGCCCGCGGACGCCCGACTCGCCTGGCCTCTGCTTCGCTGGAACCATGACCTGGCATCTCGGTTTGGAAGGTTTAGGGTTAGGGTTTAGGGTTGGGTGTAGGGTTTAGGGATGTTTTTTTTTGTCACCCCTTTTCCATCTGCCCAAAGGTTTAGGGATTTGTTTTTTTTGAGGGCCTTTTTCCGTCTGCTAGTGTCTAGCTCGAGAATCTATGTTTAGGGTGTAGGGTCTAGGGTGTAGGATTTAGGGTGCACGGTTTAGGGTTTGGGGATAAGACACGCATAAACAAAGAGGTTCCAATTTGGTGTGGAACATCAAAGCCAACTGTCAGCATTCCTTGAGTGCACAACTAGCTTACTTAGAGGTCCGCTACGGGCTTACTACCTCTGTCTCATACATCATCCCTTGTCATCCACCACATTCTTCCGGATAGCTCTACTCTACAATAGATTGTCATGTAGTATTGCATCTCATCAGCTCAGGCGAACATATACAGACTATACTATACTGTTCAATCACAACATTGGGCTTCGGGATTTCAGAGCAGTCTCGATCAGCACTTCCATGCTGATGCTACTCATGCTGAGTACAGTCACAGCCTGCTAACAAGGGTTGCAATGAGGCAGAGCGAACAGAACTACAGATGACAATGCCGCAGCCACTATTACTAAAGATCGATAGCAGAAATTCCAACAGTAATAACAGTAGTCAACAGCACCCTGCTGATACGAGTGCTGGTCGCAGAGGTAACGGTATGAACACCTTAGTGAGACTACTGAGATGAAAAGTAGTGTACTTAACCGACTCACACAAGTAACGCCGCCAAAAGCACAGAAATCAGCAACAACTGTGGTACTGACAGCAGGAGTGATACTATGTAGTGGCTTATTATCGTAAGAGACACTGTATTCCACATTGTGCAGTAACAAGAGCAGCAAGAGTTTAAAGTGACTGATTGCATCGCCCATGGTGGGCATAGTAGACCCACAGCAAAACTGATTGTTAGTGAGAAGGATATGTGTACTATGACTACGCATAGTAGGCGCGAGAATCATTGCCCAGCTGGTGGTCAAGACAATAAGAACGGCCACCATAGCAGTGCTCGCAATCAGAGTACTGATCGGCTGGTTTACGCAGCGGCTTGACTCCATGGAACCGCACCTGGTCCGAGATCCACATCATCCTAGGGACCCTTACTTGTAGGGGGGTTAGGGGGAGGGGGGGTAGGGGACTATAGTTCCTTATTCGGTCGACTAGGCATTAGAGCCCCCTACCCCACTCCCCACCCTGCACCGGTCCTCAAGGCATCATACTGCATCACCGCACATCCCTACGATCTAATCACATCGAAAAGCTGTTTCAATACCAGAAAAAATCTACCAGCTAGGCCCCTCATTTTATGTGATCTACCGGTCGGCTCTTCTGCCTGCCAGCTGGGCAGCCACGCCGACTCTCAGCGCCCAAGCCGATCCTTCACCTGGCGGCCAAACGCGGCATTATGGGAGTTTCAGGGCATAGGGAACGGAACTCAAACTCCGGAAATTGTAAGGATCATTGCGTGATGATGCAAGAGAGATTGCACCTGCTCATGCCTGCTGCTGATGAGGACGGCGGTGGTGGGACCACGATAGTAAGAGATATCAAACTGAGGATGTGGGGAAGCCGGTGCGGAAATGGCCTGTCGCTCGTGCGCTTTTCCTTTGCTCCAACCACGAGGTCGCGCTTTCGGGGAGAATCTGGCTCTTAGGCCAGATCATGCCATGTCCCCCGAGCAAACTCCTCAGGAGGCCCGGACGACGAGAGCAGCCATTTCTTCGACCAACCCTACTGTACCACAAAACCCGAGTACAATTCTCGACGAATTTTGAGTATACCCCAAGCCCAAAAAAACCCGAATTTTTTAAGCATACCATTCATCCCTGAGCCCTTCAGCCTCAGCCGAGCAAGCTCAGGCGCTGCTGCAGGAAGTCTCGCTTTCGCTGGCGGACTCGGACCAGTCACCACTCAGGGAGCGGCGGAAGCAGCCTCTCCCAGCCGGAGGGAACAACTGTCAAAGTGACAGCGGGACAACTTGGGTTTGTAGGGGCGTGTAAGCGGTGTTATAGGATTCTGGAAGTGTCTAGCCGCGTGTGTCTAGAATGGTACAATGATGAAAGACTACCTCGAAGTTTCTCCTAGAACCGAGCGGCAGATCTTCGGCATCTTCTTGTCCACCAGTTCAAGGGACCTTTGGTCGCAGTGCGTCTCGACGCGAACTTCGGTTCTTATGGAGGGACTGAGTGGTTCTTAGGCCTTCGGCAAGAAGGCATTGCAATCACAGGCCCAAAAACCTTTACCCAGTTCCGGTCGTGGGCTCAGGCTACTCTGGCACCGGAGATGCTAGCCAATGGCACCGGAGATGCTCAGGCCTAGGCCTCTGAATAAATTAGTAGGGAATGGGGGAATGGATCCCTATGATAGCCCCTTAAAGGGTCCCCTATAGTGAGTACGGGCCGGGAGGCTGCGTGGATCTCTTGACAATGGTGGCGACGTGCTTCGAACGCTCGATGCCATCCAACCTGGGTCTGAGGGTTCCTTCGAACGCTAGGCTTTGTCTCCCTACTTCTTGAACCTAAGCCCCTATATACCCCAATCAGGTACTATATGATGTAAGGTGTACGTATGCTAAGTGTATACAGGGCAATGGAGAAGGCGAGCAGCCAACTCCCAAACAGGCCTTGCGCACTGAAAACCAGCTGCTGCAGCCTCGCCGGACATAAGAAGCTTCAGATTTCCTGGTTCTTGAAGCCAGGTTGGCCCCTGAAAACCTCTGAAAATCTTCGTTACCAAGATCCTCTAAGCCCAGCAAGGAGGAACATAAAACATGCAACAGGCTTCAAAGCTCCAAAGAAACCTCAAATGAAAGCTCCATCCCACGCTATGGCAGGGGGCCGGGCCTAAGGTTAAAGACGTCGATATCGGCGATCTTGGAGATGATCATGTCCTTGTCACTTTGGACAGATGCCTCGCAGTCACGCACGTCCAACAGCGAGAGACGCTCGTAGTTCTCGTCCACCACATCTCTGGAGAAGACCGATATCCGGGCCGGGATGCCAAGGATGTTTCCTTCGACGATCTCCTTTGCTGTGTTTGGCAGCCACTGCTTGCAGCAAGACACAGGTCAAAGCAAAATGCCAGGCACTCATAAAGAACCTTTCACAAGAAGCCAAGCGGCGGCGACGCACCAGGCTCTGTAGAGCACGTCGAAGCCAGGGTCCACAACGACCAGCTGAGCCACGCCATTGGCGACCCTACGGGTCAGCAGCTCCATCATGGTATCGAACTTGTTGACCTCGCAGACCACGTAGTCCTGGGAGGTCTTGGGCTCCCGGCAGCAGCACGGGGGATAGCGCTCTCCGGTGACGGAGTCCCGCGACTTCCTATCCCAGGCCGTCCATGCTGCAGTGTCGCGCGGCGGGCTTTGCCCCAAGCTATTGCAGATGGTGGCATGTTGGTTGATGGAGAAAGCACAGACCCAGTAAGTCGAATCCAGCTTCTCGGCCGCTCGCACATCTGACACAATCTTCGCCAGCCCCGTTTTGGTGCCGAGACGCTGAGCCAAATCGCCATACGTTTCGAGGCCAAGGGCATCTCCAACGATGGCCGCCGTCAAGTTGGCGAAGGTGTTCGACCAAGCATGTGTCACCATCTGCTGCGGTACCAGAGGCTGCCCATGATTCCACTTGGTAGCAAGGGCAACCCCACCTAGAGATGTGCGCGACAATGGGATGATGGCCCCTCGGACAACGTCCGTGGTGGTGGAGCGCTCGGGGCAAAAGCCTGACATCACCTGTCTGTCCAGCAAGACGCCCCAAAAGTCAAGAAGGTCCCGGAGCCGGAAACCTCGCCCAGCCAGTTCGGCGGCTTTGGCTTCGTAGCTTTGCCTGTCCTGAAAATCTAAGTGCGACAAGCTGCTGCCAGCCCGCATCCTCGAGATCTCCTCGAGCTTCGTGAGGTCGCTGGCCCTAGGCAGGGGAGCCCGCCACAGGACGCCCGACAGGAGCGCCACGCCGACTGCATTCACCATCACATCCGAACGGTGGAGAAATGTTCGCACTCGGGCCCACGTGAATGAAGTCTCATCTTTGTTTATGCAACACAGGTCGGCGAGGGTAAATGCCACCGCCACGGTCCACGTGACCACGGTCGTAAGACCAATGAGCAGCGAAACCACAATCTCCATTCGAACAATGCGTATTGCCCAGTGCGCTTGCTGCCGCGCCACCCCCCTTGTTCTTTGGCGCTCCAACCGCAAGACACTCAGGCTGTGGAAAAGGCTCCGGACCATGAAGTACGTGTAGGAGAGCCAGATGCCAAGGAACATCAACTTGAACGCAACGCTTGCGATATGTAGGAAGATGAAGGCTCCGAAGTCCCGCTGGAGGAAGGACTCGATCAACACCAGCTCCACGTTGGCTTGGAAAGTTATTACCATGGTGTACCTCGCACTGGAAAGAAGCCTTCATATACTCTTGTGCTACTTTGGGGCCCAGAATGCAGAAGGAAAGAGGGGCGAAGGCAAGAAGAGAGAAACGTCCAGTCATTACGCTGTAAGTCTGACATGTTCTTGAAAATCCTGTTTCGTGTTGAGGAAGAGGTATAATTGTGTAAGTAGACATACTCAAGCACTCTTCGAGCAAACCCGCGCGTCCAGAAGGCTTTGTGTTCGACTACACGCGCTCCAGTTCCAGCAGCGTTCGCCAAGACAGGGTCTGTCTCCAGGTATATCTGAACGTCTCAAACACTGAGCGCCCTAAACCCTAAACCCGAAGCCCTACAAATTCCCCGATCAAGTCACACCCAGGCATTGGAACTCGCCAGACCGTCATCCCCTGCCGACCGCATCCGCGCTTGGAAGAGTTGCGCCACCCAGCCGAAGAGAACTGCCTTGCAACTCGAGGTCTGCGGTGGGTCGGGAACTGAACATAAGGGTGCAGGATCCGGTCCAGTTACTGCATGAAACTTGCACTCAACATCCAACGCAGCAATCCCCAAACCCCAATGCCGTCAGCCTTATCACAAGGCGTGTGAGAACCAACAACACCCAACAACAAAAACCACGACGACTACGACGACGACGACGACGAGACATACTAACAGTCACTAGCAGCACAATAAACAATCAATTCTACTAACTCAGGCACAAGACAAACAACAACCATAACACTAGTAAGAATAAATGTTGGAAGCCTGAAGGACTGGGCCTCGGCGGTGAGCGCTAAAGCGGCAGCCAGCTGGCTAAGGTCTGGCCAGTCACACTCCAAGTAGATATCCTCACGAAAGGCCGGAGGGCTTCTATGGAAGCAAACAGTGGCTAAGGGAGGGGTTGTTAGGGTACTTCCGGGGCTGAGGTCCAAAATGTGGTGGTTTCAGGTATCAGATCCATTCAGGCTTGACTGTTCAGGACTTATAGTGACAATGCTTAGTGAAGCTTGTTTTCAAGCCAACCCAGGTGTAATGTCCATGGCAATGTAGAGCAGGGATGTCGCTGAAAAGCCGTATACGCACCATAGAGCATCGTAGACATATCCCGAAGTCGGATGAGGCTTCACAGCGCAGTAGAGCCCAAGAAGGACCATTCCGGCACAGTCCAAGAGGCTCAGCCACCGGTACCTGATCCCACTGCGGCAGCCGCCAGGCTTGTAAAGCCAGTGCCACTGAAACTCAACAATGTAAATGCTGAGTAGCAGAAGGACGCAGCAGCCGCCGATCTTAAGACACCACCCCTTTGCCCGGTGCTGAAGGCTGCCAGGCACATGTACCACGGCAAGAAGCAGGCCTGTAAGCACCCCAAGTAAGGAAGGAGAGAGCTTCAACTCCCATCTGGTAGACTCGCTCGCAACGGCCTGATAGACCGCAGCATCCATGGAATGGTGCCCATCGTCTTCGGACTCGGACTTCAGGGTCTCTGCATAAGCCAGGAAAGCCGAGCAACCGGCGATTCCGAATAGCCTCATGCGGCAATCAGAGAATGGAAACCAGAATCAGCGAGACCTATCCACAGCAACTCTACGCAGCTACGACGGGCAGAAGCGATGCAGGGAGACAAGTACAGCAGCTCGTATGCCGAGAAGCAGAAGCCCTGCGAGCAGGCAGCGCCATCTCCGTTTCGAGACACAGCCCAAGCCTGCTGTCTTCAAAAAGCATCGGGACACACCTCTAAAGTAGCAACGAGGCGCTGAGGGTTGGTATGAAAATGCTGCCAACAAACTCAATAGATCACTGTCGTTCAGCCCATCACAGCGATATAGGATGCATTTTTTACAGTGTTCGGACGTACTCCACGCTCATCCACTGATTTCCTCGTTATCTTCGACTACACTGTCAAAGGCTCAACTGCGCATGTCTAGACTCTACTCTATATCCCGCAGCTCAACACCGCAACAAGTACAAAGCTCTCCTGTCCAGGACAAGGAGCAAGCTACACCTGGTGCGCCAGGCGGCTGCACAACCGTCCCGACGGGTGCCATTGCGTTCGAAATGGACAGCGACATCTTTGCTACATGCTCAGATACAAAAGCGAGAGAAAGAGAGCGAGGGAGGAAGGGAGGTAGGCAGGGAGGTGACTTAGATCGTATTGGATCGGGAAGGTTAGAGAACGGTCAGAGCGCGGCAGTGTAGAGTAGCAGAAACAATTCTGCACCTCTTGTCAGCTACATGATCTAGCGGGTAAGCCCTCACGCAGCGCCCGAATTCGAAAGGCAACTCCCTCAGATCCAGCATGCCTCCGGGTGTTGATTCATGAATTGATCAACCGTGCAATTATGGAAACCGCAGGAGGGCACCAGCGCACCTCAGCCATCTGCCTCTCCAAGTTTGCAAGCATGTCCTCCCAGCTCGTAGCGAAACGCAGGAATCTGTCATCTAAAGCATCACCACGAGTCACTATTCCTACCACCAAGGATGCCAACGACAACAGTGGATTCAAACCATTTATGAAGACCGGCAACTCGGCACCTGCTCGGGACAAGACTTTAAATGTCACGGCTGCAATCATCGTCATACCCTGTGCATCGCTATGGCCGGAGCAGCGACGATGGGGACGCTGCACAGGTACTATGCAACTCACAGCACTCACTTGCGGCCCAAAACGCTTCACGAATTGGCTACTCGCACTCATTTCTCTATCTCTGCTACCTGGAAACTCCAGCTTTCAGGTAGCCCTCAACTCAGCTACACAATAGATGGATGGATGGATGGATCGATCGATCTATCTAGCTCGCTACAGAATCTACCTATCCACCTATCTATCTATCTATCTATCTATCTTTCTTTACATTTATCTATCTTTCTTTCTGTCGATCTATCTCTCTCTCTATCTATCTATCTATGTATCTATCTATCTGTTTGTCTATCTATCGATCTATCATTTGTCTATCGATCTATGTATCTCTATATATATATATATGTCTATCTATCTATCTATCTATCTATCTCTATCTATCTGTCTACGTATCTCTCTCTATCTATCCAAATACCTATCTATCTACCTATCTACCTATTTATCTATCTATTTATCTATCTATTTATCTATCCATCTTTCGATCTATCTATCGTGATTTGTTATTTATTTGGTTCTTTCTTTCTCTCTCGCTCTCTCTCTCTCTCTCTCTCTCTCTCTATCTATCTATCTATCATCTATCTATCTATCTGTCTGTCTGTCTATCTATCTATCGATCTATCTATACACCCATTTTGCCATCTATCTGTCTATCTGTCTATCTGTCTATCTGTCTGTCTGTCTGTCCGTCTATCTGTCTGTCTGTCTGTCTGTCTGTCTGTCTGTCTGGCTGTCTGTCTGTCTGTCTGTCTGTCTGTCTGTCTGTCTGTGTCTGTCTGTCCATGTATCTTTCTATCTATCTATCTTTTATGCATATATGACCCCAGGCAAAAAGAAAAAGGTCTGCCTCGAGGTGCTCGCGCGACTCTCCGGACCTCTCTGGCCGACCTCCAATCGATCTCGCATATGTTTTTATGGCTTTAGCCTTGTAGGGTTTTGGTGGTCAGGGTTTAAGACGTCTCTTACAGGGATGAGATGAGGTTTTAACTTTTAGGGGCTGTCGAGGGATGGGTGGCACTTACAGGTCCAGGCTCTAATGCCCTTGGAGCTCAGAGATGAGGTCTCAGTGTTCAGCATGAACAGCTGAACGGTGCTGAATTAAAGGCACTCATGTGTAGCATCATGATGTCATGAAGATCGTACTCATAACCACACCGGATATTGGTAGCAACTCCGGCTCGTACCTAGCCAGTTTAGGGTCAGAGCCAACTTCTCTGGGCTGGAGTGCTTGAGATTCCGGCGCTTGAATATGCTACTGCCTTGAACCCACGGCTTGCCTTGCCTAGGAGGCCCAAATGCAAACTGCCACCAATTCATACTCTGTGGTTCTGTGCAAGATGCCCGTAAGGCTCACTCACTAGGCTGCTCCGTACATGCTGCAAGCTCCCCTACCAATCTGTGTAGCCCTTTAGCATATAAATATAAATATATAGATATATATATATGTATATGTATGTATGTACGAATGTATGTATGTACGCATGTATGTGTATATATATATATGCCCCCAGCCCCATGTATGTAGAAAGGGGGTGAAATGAAATTCGTGCAGTTGCGCACAGACATTTACCGACGTATGCTGGTGCCTGTACTTACGAGTGGGCATACACGTAAGCACATGTGTACGCAAGCATACAAACACGCACATAAATGCATGCACATGCAGTTCAACAAATTTCCACATATGTCAGAGTGTGCATATACGTAGCTGCATATGCATATATACATATATATATATATGTATATGTATACATATACATATGTGTATGTGTGCATACAGACAGCCAGACAAGCAGGCAGGCCGGCAGACAAACAAACAGCCATGCATGCATGCATGCATGCATGCATGCATACATACATACATGTATACATATATACACATATATATATATATGCAAAAGCATGTCTGCCCTCCGACTGTGTCCTTGGAAGCCTCCGAACACCGAAACCAAAAAACAAAAAAAAACAAAGTTCCACGGAGAATGCGGGACATGTTTTGGTTCTTTGATGTTTTGCTTTTTTTGGCTTTTGATATTTTGTTTTTACTAATATACGAATACTGTAATATGCAAGTATACTGACATATAAATATACTACTATGCCAACATATTGATATGCTTTTGAATTTTTCGATTAATGTACGAATATAATCGTCTACACATATACTAGTATACCAATATACTAATGTACTATCCGAATATACTAATATACTAATACACCAATATACTAATATACTCCTGCACCAATGTACGAATATACGCATATACTAATATACAAGTATACAAATGTACTACTGTACGAATATATTGTTGCATTGATATATTAATCTGTTATATACGACTCTATTAGCAGACTAACATCTCAAAACTAAATCCAATATTGATGCTAGTACTAGTACTTCTGCGAATATCAAACTGATGTTAAACCCAGCATTAAGACTGATACTAATATCTGTACTAATACTAACATTGACATTGACACTGACACTAACACGAACATGAACAGCAACACCAACACTAGTTGATACTTAGTAATATTGATACTTATCTTTACATTAAACACTAATACGAATACTAACACTAATACTAATCCTAACACTAATACTAACACAAATACTAAACTAATATTCATCTGACTATCAATACCACCACAAAACTAATACTACTACACTGATACTAGAATTAGGACTACTACAAACAATCATAGTGGTACTAAGCGTAGAACTAAGAACAAGACTGAGTCAAGACCAAGATTAAGACTAAAATGACTAAAATTAAGATTAGGACTAGGAGCATTGCATGCACATGTAGCGATTTCCAAAAATGCCACAAAAAGTACACTAACTCCGGAAATTCTGCAATTCTGTTGGGGAGAGGTGATTGTCGCCAATCCATTGACAGATCATGCCTGGGGACGGACAGGCAGGCAGGCCGGCAGGCGAAGCACGTACGCATGGTAAGATGTACATGTTCTCCCTCAGCTACGACTATCTGAGCAGGGTCCGCCTGGTCCACCATGAGTTCGGCCCTTGCCGGCATCGCGAGGAGGCTCGCGATAAGGCTGCCGGGTGGGCTCCCGGGTGGGCTCCCGGATGGGATCCCGGCCCTTGGCGCCTTGGGTTCGGGGGCTCAGAAATGCTTTTTGGGTGGCTTCCTGATGTCGTCGAAGAGGTGAGGCTTCTGGGAATTCCAGGGCTTGAGGGTTGCCAACGTTAAGCCATGAACCCGAACCATTAACCCGACACCCAATCTCCCAGACCCTATCAAACCCCAGAGTGCTGCCCAGTCACCGTCACGGCCCTTGGCATCCCAGCCACTACGGCGCTCGCCCTTCCCGCCTGGCAGGAAGTCCACATTGAGGCTCAGGAAGTTTTCATCAAGTTTGTTGTTTGTGTGCTCTCCTCCGGGTACTTCGACCTTCTAAACCCCAGCAAAGCGTTTTGCTCAAGTTTCGGGCGTAGCGTGTGGAGGTTTTGAGTTTGAGAATAAAGCGCCGTCGAACGGCTCGATAGGGTTCAGGGCGGTGGTATAGTACTGTCAGGCTGGCATGTGTCATACAGTTTCCAGTGTAAGCTTCTGTGCAAAAGAAGTTGGATGTGGGAGTGGCGGAAGCCGCCCTCGATTGGCCTTGCTCTGAAACTAACACTTGCAAGGGCTGTTGGGCTAAAGGGCTAGACTGACTACAGTTTCGGTGGTTACAGCCCGGGAGCTTGGAGCATGAGTGTGATGGGTGTAAAGATCGTGAACAACACGATGGTGGCGACAGCGATGGTGGCAGCGAGAGTGCAAAGGACTATGGTGGTGACTTTCGGTGGTGCTGTTGAATATCAGGTCGCAGGAGTGAGTGGGTGACACTGGCGGCGGTGACGACAAGAGATATCCTTTTCACGACCGTTGTGAGGGCATCGCCATCACGAAAATCAGCAGCATCATCGGCCTCGACCAAACTTCGCGCGAACATGGCAATGAATACAGATGTGGTGGTTGTGCCCAGACCACGACCACGACCACCACCACCACCACCACCACCACCAGTAGATCGGCGAACAACTGTAAGGTGAAGTACCATGACGCTATGACATCGAGTAAGAGTTGTGTTTGCATGATTCCGGTGATGCAGGGTGGTGGAGATGATGCTGCACGCAGCTGCTGCATCACTGGGTTACCAGAACGATCATCATACTCCTCTTGTTCACCCTAATCGTCCTCATCCTCACTGTGCCTGTATCACTGTCTTGAAGTGCTATCATCTTCTTTACGGTCAGAACCAGGATGCCCTGTCCAGTGTCCCGCCTTTTGCAGGAGGAGCACCTTTGCCCTTGGGTTCAAACCTTGTCCGTCGGCTGAGTGAGCCCAAAACGACCAGTCTAATGACCTAGCTGCCTCAATAGCGATGACCGCGAAGCATGTTCGAAGGGCAGTCCAGTATCTAAGCCCCACACAGGCCCTCCTGAGCCACGGACAACTCTGTTTCGTGCTCATGATACCTCCAGGGCACCGTGCACGCAGAAGCGAAGGCAACCCCCCTGACCCCTGACAGCCGAAGCATGGACTCTCCGGCTAAGTGACCTCCCTCCCTCCGCAAGCCACAAGCCCCAGCGCCTTTGCATCATCATCACGTGCGCCCTGCACCGAGGCGAAGCAGATCAAACACTGCTCTAGACTCGGCGTGAAGATGGGGCGAAGCCGTCCTTGACTTGTCGACCGTCACCATCTCACGGTGTGCAATACGAAACCTCAATCCCTGGCCTGTAGACGCCCAACAGGGGACCCTTGATGTGCATGGTTTGCTCCCTGGCAGCGGCCAGGCCAGCGGGGAGACGTGGCAAGGGTGGAATTGCGGGGCTCTTCACTGGCGCTTTTTTCCATCGCCAGTTTGGTCCAAGGGGTCAAGGCAGGGCCCACGGAGCAGCTAGGCCTTCGCTCAGGCGCCCACGCGGGAAAATCCATCTAAGGACGATTGCCGTCGGGCAGACGTCTTTAAAGGCTCTCAAACGGCCACAGCGGTGTTCTCCTGGACGAGTTGCAGCGCAGCCTCATACTTCGCCGGGACGCAGCCGTTCGCACATTCGAGGGCATGACGGCACTTGCTGTGAATCGCACACTCGGCCGCCTCCTCGGTGCAATGGAGCGCCACGCAGCTTTTGCTGGGCGGGAAGCCTGGGCATTTCACCCGCACGCACTCCATCAGAGTCGCGAAGTGCAAGCCATCTTCGGTCTTGGCGAGCGGCTCCGTGCAGTGCAGCTCACACATAAGACCGTTGCGGCAGGTCGATGAGAACAAGCACTTGGCCAAAGTCGAAGTGCAGTTGCTCAGGAGGCAAAGCGGGCTCGGGCTCAAACTGGATCCGTCCAACGGGCAGCTGCTGACACAGCTCAGCGTGTCATCCACAGTGCTGTTCAAAAGGGAGTTCGCCTTCTGCAGCACCGCCTTGCGCAGCATTGTCTGCGTGGGCGCAATCTGTGCCTGGGTCACCGCCAAGAGCGAGAAGGCCTTCAGCATCCACATGGTGAGCAGGTTCCGAGTAAAGGGCAATGCCGATTGCGAGTCCTTTCTAAGCCAAAGCTTGGGTATGCACAAGTTCAGGCACGGCGGGACATGTCCTCACAGGGTTGAATCAACGTTGAACGCTCCCGCTGCATTCGACGTCGTTGCTGCTGAAATCCAACCACAGGTCATGCCAGACCCCTTAAAGCAGCGGCAGTGATAAAGTAGATCTGCAAACACCGGAGTGTGGAAGCATGAGAACTGTCGATTTGGAGCAGACGAAGACTTACATGCGCCAAGCGAACAACCTGATCGTCACTACTGCAATACTGCACCATTGCTATCATACAATGCGATGCAACTAGTCTATGCTGCCGTCAGTCAGTGCTACGCAACGTCTCTGGCCTCGCGCCGTGCGGCACTTCGTCGAAGTGGATGTGAGTACCGGTGGTTTGGCGAACGTTCTGCCAGGGCTCGGAGATTCGTGACGAAGTCTCTGCAGTGCTCGGGTGATGGAAAATCTAAAGCTTCGGGAAAGCGCATACCATGCCTGCCTGCTGGAACATTGCATCTTAAGCTGTCGTCACTGGCTATATTCTTGTGAAGGCATCGTTGCCTTTGCTGCTAATTGGCTAAGGGGCACTATGACCATGGTATTGAACACTATGATGCTTATCACCAGTCTGATTACAATACCAGCATTCAAGCAATATTGCGCTATTGCAGTTTTGCTGCTATAGCTGCTTCTCCGACAACCACCACCACCATCACCACAGACGCAACCACCACCACCGCCGCCGCCGCCGCCACCACCACCACCACCACCACTACCACCACCGTCACCGCGATAACAGTGGCGCAGTCGCCGATGCACAAGCAGCAGAAACAAAGGCAGCTGCTGCGGCGACGACTGCTGCTGCTGCTGCTGGTTCTGCTAGTACCACGACGACTACTGACTACTGCTGCTGCTACTACTACTGCTCCTGCTGATGTTCAACCGTTCGAACTGCTGCTGCTGCCTTAGGGCCTTGCTTATCGTAGATGCATGTGCGGGTTGCAACAAATGATCTCATGCAGTACTGCAGGGGAGGCTCCAGCGAGAAGAGCAGGAATGCTGTGTCAAAGGTTGGTTGCTTCATGTATACCAGTCTCGCGATTTTGAATGTTATGTACTGTAGTATTTACTGTTCTTATTGAAAAGCTGCCAGTACCGTGTTGTTTGTCTTGTCAATTAAGACTGACTTTCGGAAGGCAAGTCTGAAACTTGAAGCCACCCTGCATCACCTTGCTATGTGCTGACAGACACCAATGGTACATGTAGGGTTTTCGAACTGAACCTCTACATGTGCAATGTGTAACGTCTGCCCATCTGCAAGCCCCTAAACTCTAATGACGCCTAACCCTAAACCCTAAACCCTAAACCCTGGCTACCGTTGCCGCTGGGTCCAGGCACCCTCACGATCTGCCCTCCGGGGCCGATCATCGCACTGACCTCCGATGGGTTTTGGGTTTAGGGCTTCGGGTTAGTGTTTAGGGTTCAGGGTTCACGATTTAGGGTTGGATGCGAACTGCATTTCTTTGGCTTCGGGGCTTCGGGGTTTCGGGGGCTGCGAACCCATACAGGTTTGGAGGTTCGGGGATTATGGGCCCAATCTAGGGTGTGAGGGTTTCAATCTTGAGGCACTGGCATACTGCTGCAATTCTGAGTCCTCCTGCTGTGCCTTCTCCCATCTGCTTTCTGCGCTGCTCTCTGCCCTACATCACGCCATGTCTCTTTCCAATCCTCTCTTTCTCTTCCATCTGCGAGGTAAACTCAGGAGCTCTGCCAAATGGCCCTCGGATTGCCCTCGGGCAAGAGCCCTTTCAAGACGAGTAAATACATCAAAAGAACAGCTATAACAACTCGGAAATGGCTTTGGGGTCTCCTAAAAGACCCCTGACCATCGCACGCTGACCGTTTTCATCGCGAGAAGCACAAGGGCCTTCTGCGGTGGCAACTCGCAAGTGACCTCGTACCTGGGTGCAACTTATATTGTACAGAGCTACAGCCCATCAGGAGCAGCAACGGGACGCAGCTTCCTTGACGGATCTCTGGATCACCTCCCAACTTAGAGACATGCCTGCAATCGCCATGGAACTTTGACGAAGCACTTCTGATCAAGACCACCAAACATCAGCCGTGATGCTCGTAGTCGACGGCACCCGGCTGCATTCCGCTGAGGGCCGATGCCAGCATCTAGCATCAAAGAAAGATCTTGGGGTACACTTACAAGTTCGAAATCCGAGTCCAAAACCCTCTTGGATAGCAGCACGACCGAAGTCCAAAAAAAGAGTGCCCACATGATTCGACTGCGGCAGCAAGGGCCTTCCCATAGTTACGCAGAACTGAGGTTCGCAGCTTTGATGCATCTTCATGAGCCTTTCTGTTATTGCAGTTTACTGGTGGAAGGCCTCATCTTGACACTAATCCAGGGTGCAACATCTGAAACAAAGCTCTTGGATCAAACAGAAGTTGTCCCCGTGCACCGCCGTAAACCCAAAACTCAAAAAGGAGTCAGAGAAAATCAGGGACACTGATGCAGACCTTAGAACCTCTGAGCGGGGTAATCCTAATTGCAAGAACCGCTCGATAAAGTCGCTCGGCTGGTTGGCCTCCAGAAGCCCGGGTGCTGGCAGGTGTGCCCTCGTGGCTGTAAAGCGGCCTTCTCGGCAGTTCGTGAGGCGTAGGGGGAATTGCTGTTTCGCGCAGGCTGTTCTGTCTGCAGGCATGCGGGCCTAGGGTGTAGAGGCAGGACTAGGTACATATGCGTGTGTAAAACGATGGACACATGTAGGTGCACATGCGTGTGTGTGTGTATATATATGTATATGCATGCA
>CAJNJA010063698.1:0-23220 GCA_905231915.1 Symbiodinium necroappetens
TTTATTAATCAAGAGTTGACATTACGCTGGGTCTTCTCACATTCGCGCTTCGATTCCCAGGTTTGTTCGACCAATGGGGGGACGTCGACACCATCAATGCTTGCATCGATGGGTTTGAGAAATGCTTCATCAGGTATTCTGCCAGCAGCATTACGCTCATCACAGCAAGGACACCGAAGAAACGAAAACCGGCAAAAGCTGACCTGAGATTGAAAAGGAAGTGCAGGAGTTCCTCAGGGCTTTGCCATCGAATCGTTTCTTGGCCGTACCCACATCCGCCACATTACAACCCACACTGGGGGTAATTGGCAGTGAGGCACGTGGATCAGAGGATACATTTCTCGATTCTTCACAAGGTGTGGAAGTACCTCGTCTCGTCCCTGAGGAAACAATGGAACCAGATGGGCAACCTGACGAGGAGGAGATTGCTGACACACCGCAAGACCTCAACATCGCCAATGCCGTCAAAGCCAAAGCGTGGGACGCTCTCAACATTGCTGTTCAACGGCAATATCTGGGTCAACGAGAACACTGCAGGAACGCTATGCATATTGTGCGGAAGCTCCGATCATGTGTTCGCAAATTGCCGTGCTGATGACCAATTGCGCCAACAGATTACATTGGCATTTGACCTCGTCAAGAGCACAATCGAAGCACACCCAGCTGCGTTGACATTCGCAGGTTCTTCGCCGGCTCCTCGACCACCACGTGGGGAGAGAGCGTCAGGCTCCAATGACAACATGGACGTGGAAAGTGTCGCCTCATCCGGGCGAAGACCAAAAGCGAAAACAAGACCGAGGCAGAGGGAACTTCACCATCCTGAAGGAATGTTCATCGTGAAGTATGACAACGGCCGAAATTTGTCCGACGCTGTGCACCGAAGAAGAGGGGACTACAACTATGTATGCGGAGAAGACATCTCTCAGATGGGCTTAAGCAGCCACGATGCAGTCCTCGAATGTATCCAGACAAGCACGTCGCCACGGGATATCTCTCTTCCACAACGCGGCGATCGCAGAATATTCCAAAGAAATGACGATCGTCAGTCAGGGTATGAAAACTCGAGATACACATGCATTGCCGATGGAGTCTTTGGTGGCATTCTTGAGAAGCTCCCGCCAAGAGGGGTACAGTTTTGCCATCCGTCATGGGGCAATGTCATCCTGGCAAAGCCTCCACGAGAGTACACATGGATTGCGAAGAGGCAGCCAAATTCGCACTCAAGTTCATTCAAGGGACCTCAGGCACGACGATGGGCGCGAGGACAGAGCAATTTACTTGGGTCGTTCACCGATACCTACCCATTCGATGCGATGAAGGTGGATGGGTGAAGTTGGATTGGCTATTGTCTTGCGAGCTTCTTTGGACCCATGCTGATCGACGCATTGGATACCCACTTTCCAGGACCAGCACCACTGATCGCAACCGAGAACTGCAACGAAGACTGCAGCTCCTTATCGACGGGAACTACCTCAACTACAGGGGTGGTGATAGAAAGCTTCGTTTGCAATTCTTGGGAGTCAGACTGGCACCAAGTCCGAATCCAGCCGATGTGGCTGCTGGAGAACCACCATTTTCACACAGGATGGTGGGAATGGAGACGCAGTACCAAGAACTCCAACGCAGTCAAGAAACTCAGTACATCAGGCAGGATGTGCTCCAGCAGACTGACAACTGGGTCAAACCCTTGGCCATCAGAGCATCATCTGGACACACCCAGTCCAGATCGACCATCATGGAACTTGATCCTTCAAAGTTTGCGTTGTCAGCATCGCTTTCTCTCTTGAACCAAGATCAAGGGGCGTATCACGCTACCGAACACTACAACCTCCAGATGATCATGACCGAAGGCATCAAAACAGGCAGAGACCTGATGGGACAACGCGGTTCTTCGGGAAGACTGCACAGCTATTGGGGAGTGTTTCCACCTTGGGACAGGAGGAACAAAGTGACGCGCAGCAGATCGGGTACAGATGACAGACACCGATGGTGACGTTGTTCATCCCAATCGTCGATAACATCAGAGAAGGAGGCAAGGTGACAGAAAGCGGAGTCATTATGTGCGGCAGGACCGTACCGTTCTACATGGTGAGAGAGATGTGGCTATGCATTCCCGGAAACGATCGGAGAAACGGCTACCAAGAAGTGGAAAAAATCTCGACTATGAACTTGAAGACGAGATCTGCACGGATTGGCAGCGGCCACTGACACCAATCGGGGAAGAAATGCGGTCCTATCGCAGCCTCGAGAGACTCTTGGGTCTTCTCTGTGAGATGCCAGGCGGACCGCATGATGGCATGAAGGCTGACACTGTTGCCAGGCTATCAGAATACTATGGCATGGCGCGGATTGGAGCCAAGTGGATTGGCACGCTTATGAAGACATTTATGTCGACGCTGTCAACTTCTTGATCATCCACTCTCCTCCTCCAAGGGAAGCAAGAACAAGCCGCGACCGGAACCTCAGGTGTAGGATTTGCCCATGGTGTCTCAGCAATACACCTTCTTGCTTGTCGAGATGCACCTTGTGCTTTTCAGTGCCACGGGAAATACCAACGAATTGAAAGTCGTGCCGATACTCCTATGGAAATTCCTCAGCAAGAGATCGCACGTGCCCTGGAAGCGGCGGACGCCATTCCAGTGGAAGACGACGATGTGATCATGGAGGAAGAGCCACAACCTGATGTCGACAACGATGGTGACGCCCACATGGACAACGAAGATGCACGCACAGTCGCTGAACCAGAGATGGAAATCGACATTGATGAAGCAGAAGGGATGAGCACGCAGAGGAAGTGCACTCACGACGACCGGTACTTTTGTTCGACACTGATCTCTTCGTGGACCAAGAACTCGCGCATCTTCAACAAGGACTCAAGGTGCCGATCTTCAGTCACCTTGAACCTGCAAGCCTCATTGATCCATCTCCTGATTATGCCCGCTACATGGCGTACATGGTTACACACCTGATTTACAAGAGCTGGACAGGTTACGCAAAATGGTTGGACCTGCCGTACGCCAAAGCAAATGGCAAAGGAGCTATTCGATGAAGGCAAACGACATGATGCTCTTGGCCCTTGGGACCATGTATCCGAAGTCGACCCCGCAACAGGTGTATCTCGAGTGGTTTCTGACGAAGAAGTTCTTGCTTATGGAAGAAGCCTGCAGCTAGAGGAGGACCCGACAGGAGCTCAGCTTCTTAACCGACTCAGGACGAATCTTTTGATTACCCAGCTTATACGTGGGGCAATTCAACTCGGTTATCATCGGCAACACTTCAAGGTCGAGAACCACATGCGCGAAGGACAGACCATCGACACACCAATGGTACACTCCAGTTGTGCCATGTTGCTATCAAAGCTCGTTGCCAAAGTCATGGGATACCGACAGTATACTGTGCTAGCACCACGAGCAAACGACAGTCCCAACTATGTGATGTGCATTGATCCATTCGGCATACGCATGCTCTATACGCACGGCAGCTGTTCTCTGCAACTTCTGGCGATGATGATTGACTTGGAGATCCCTATTCAGGCAAAGTACACTGCAAGATTGACCCTCGCTCGACAGAAAGGGGCCAAAATCTATCAAGGAAACGCTCTGCCACATATCCCTGGAGGTAGTCTACTGCCTCCTGGTCAACATAGCATCCTTGATCGAGCAGTGACTCCGGCGGAAGCAGCCGAAGCCTCCACCTCGTGAAGAACGCTGGCCTAGAAACCAAAATACGTATGATCAACGGTGGCAACAGGGACACCAAGGAGATTGACGTTGGGACAGGGACAGACACCGTCGGTGATGTTCTACCTGAACCTCGCCGTCGCCAATGCGTACAATGTCGCATGTGGACATGATGCCATGCACCACTTTTCGTGCATTTGCTTTCTTCGAGGTAGTGATTCCTTCAATCTGGCCAGAGCTAGGGATCGCACTTGACGCTTTCATGTCTCACGACAAGATATTAATTAAGGCAGAACGTACGCACTGAATGCCCATACACCGTTGAGCATCAATACCTTTTCTTACGTCTCTCTCTTCCTGTGTGTGAGCAATGCCTAAGGCCTCACTCATGGGGGGTGCGAAGAGATGTCGAAGCCTAGCACTTCTCTGCTGTGAGCTATGTTACCATGTCCTTGAACCGAAGCTTGGGAGTCCTGCTGGCACCAAGCGGAGGTTAGCAACTGCTCAACAAACCGGTGTTTTGGCTCAAGATCAAGTCAATAAGTGGTGATGCACTATTCATCGATCCGACTGTCATAGTCTAGTGCGTACTGCCTTCTTGCACAGACAACATCGGACATAGGCCCGACGCGGTTAAAGGAGAGGACCGAGTTTGCCTGCAAAGGGTTGCTGTCATATTCATTGGAAGCGCAATCATATTCATACTTACTACACGCTCATCTGAGGGGAGCAAGGTTATACGCAATATCGTGTACCAGACCCTCACGCAAGTTGTTTAATCTGCCCCTATATACCCCTATGTAATCCCTATAAACCTCTTTATAACCCTTCCTTATTATAGGCACTTACTTTGTAGTACCTGACAAATCTACTTTGCCATGGTGGCTATAGTGACCTAATGCAACTTGCCATACTATATGGGTGTGTATATATATATATATGTATATACATAGTAGGTAGCTGTTCAGGAACTTAAGCTAAGTTACCATACCAGCTGTAGCTAGCAAATAATGGGGTTTCCTGATTATCTTAAATTTTAACGCCCGGAACCCTAAATCCTAAACTTCACTTCACTTCGGTGCAAAAGGACGCGTCCTGTGCAAGTCAAAGGCGGAACCAAAAGTGGGAAACCGAGGTCTCCTACGCTCCTGGAAAAAGGGCAGCTTACAGGCCCGAACACATGCAAGCCCGAGAGGGCGTGAAACCGGCAAGAGCCACCCAGGGCTCAAGAAAAGGGGACGCCAAAAGGCCCACAAGCGAAGTGAAACACGGACGAAGGGAGCACGCAAGGTGCTCGACCGACGACCTAGCGGCGCGAGCAGGGCTCAGCGGGCCGATCCATGACAGGAGCACAGGATGCTCAACTGTCCGGGGGGAAGTCAGCAATGAAAGTGAGGGGCGGCCAGGCGAAAAATCCTGGCGCTCCCGGACTCCGAGCGAGAAAGACGTGGCAAGGCGGCGCCGACAACATGAGGAAGGGCCAGAAGAGTGCCAAAGCCAAGCACGGACACAGTGGAGGCAAAGGAGATGGAAGGCACACAGAGCCGAAACAGAGATCTCCATTCGAAGGATAAGGGTTCACTGCACCAAATTGCAGCGCCATGCTCAACCTGAAGGAATAGCAGACGGAAGGTGACCAGGCGACGCAAGAACAGCATGCGGGTAGAGGACGCCGCCTCGAAGGACATAGACCGGCCTTTGGACGAGGGTGGAGCCGCCTCTCGCCGAAGGAAGGAAGAACGTCGCCACATCTCCTGCGACCAAGGTCGATCGGTGCTGATGGCTTGAAAAAACCGGAGACACCGATACCATGACGCCGGCATAATCCAGATACAGGGAGGCTGGGGTGTATGCCAGAAAACAGAGGGCACAACCCAATCATCAGGGTGGGCGTACTCAGCAAAGGCCCGCCACCCCAGGACAGCAGGCCGGGAAGGAGGCAGTGAGGCCGGGACAGTGGATGCAGAGCCTCCCTCGCAAGACAGGGGCGGGGGCTGGGAAGGCAATATGGTAGCAACTTCCAGGGACACCTCCGGGACCGGGCGAGGGAGAATGTTGCCAGAGCGCGCTGTCGAAGAAAAAGACGGGCCAGGGACAAGCCGGTTAAGCTCCTCCTCAAGTTCCTGGGCTGAGCACGGGCGGTCCTCAGAGGCTGCGAGCCGCTGCGCAGGAGTAGCATTGATGCGACCAGCTACTCGGAGCAGAGGAGCCCGGGGATGCCCCTTCTTACCGGATCGTTTAGAACCCGACCCGTATTCGTAGACAAGTCCGACAACACATCGGAGCCCATGCTCACAGGCCGGAGAGTGAAGTAGGTGATACCGGAGTCGGTATTGTGAAAGTCGGTCATGCACCAAAGGCATACCGATCCTAAGGTGTATTGGGTCAGAAGGGCAACTCGGCCGTGCATTCGGTGCAAATGAGCAGCGAGGGCATGGCGGGAAGGCAGGACCGCCCCACAGTCTTCACACGTGCAAGGAATGGCTTGTCCGATGGTAACTCTCGGGTGGCCGCGTCCAAAGAAAGTCCAGATGTTGCACAGGGCTTGGAGCATGGAGCCGTGACGGCTAACACGGCGGCAGGCATGCAGGAGTTGCCGGGTGGAGCGCTGAACCAAAGCAAGGGTGGGACCCCCAATGGCCAGAGGCGGGAGATGCGTATTGGGCCAGATACGCCGCACCGCCTGTTGGAGGAGAGTGGCCCACCGGCCAGCCCGGTCCCAGGCCGCGACAAAGGCGTCGTAGGCGCTGCTGGAGCGATTTTGGACAAGCCGGCATAGCAAGCGGACTCGAGCGATGCAAATAGAAGTATCAACGTCGGGAGCACTGATGCAAACTTGCAAGGTTTCGGACGAGACATGGTGCCCATCCGTCCACACCGCAGCGAGTTGCCGGAGGCACTGATCATAGAAACCCTTCAGCGGGCTGAGGGCCCGAGCAGAGACCGCGACCGTGGTGCTGAGGGAAGAAAAAGCAGCTGGGAGGGTCCTCCCAGTCAGCCACGCCAGTTTGAGCGGCCAGGGAAGAGAGGGGGAATGGACGAGGTTGGCAGCTTGGCTCCAGACGGCTCGGCCTCGACCTGTAGCAGCCTCTATGTCTCGACGGCCGGAGTCATTAGTCCGTTGCGGGACGCCCAAGTACTTATTCTCGGGGACAACACGGACATACCGTCCGTCCTCCGTCGGGATACCAACCGCATCCGACAACAAGCGTGCCCTCGCAGCGGTGGCTCCGTTACCGCAGAGCTTGACAAGGGCCTCCGTTTTCCCCGGGCCGAGATTGACCCGGAAGCGAAAAGCCTCGATCGTGTGGAGGATCAAGGTCGCCAGACGTGGAAGGAGGTCGACAGCCTCTTTGGGGGAGTCAAAATCGACAAGGAGAGCAAGGTCATCGGCCCAGGCGATTTGGAGGGGACGCGGGTCAGCCCCAAGTGCTTCGTGCAGACTGGCATGGCAAAGCCCCTCACACTGACAGGCGTGGTCAAGGCAGTTGAGGATAACGGCAAAAAGAGCACCAAACAAAACATCAGCGAGGCCATCTCCAGGGCGCGATCCGCGTGACGCCATGATAGCTTGTTGCTGTCCAGTGAATGTCCAAAAGGAGCATTCAACGCAATCGCGCAACAAGTCAATCTGTGATTGCGGCACGCCAAGACCTTAACACCTCCAGCAATGAGACCGTGAACATGCGCAGGGAGCCGCAGCTGGAGTAAAGTCTCATCAGCAGAAGCGTCATGGAACAAGAGATCCCTGTCGGTCTCATAGTACGCAGCTTGTATATCAACGAAGAAAGCTGCCCATGAGCGCCCCTTAGCGTCAGCGAGGTCACTCGCGCAGCGGAATACAGCAAGAGCGAGCCCAGTATCAACACCCTTGCGGCCCCCTAACTGGGTGGGGAAATATCGGCGGAGGATTTCCTGACCGACAGTGGCGCGCACATGCGAATGCCACATTTTCGCGACACCATTGAGCATCGCAATGGAGCGAAAATTGACGGGCAGATGTGCGGGACCTTTTTTGTGCAAAGCACAAACAGCTGAGTCCTTAAAGTGGATGGGCTCTGGGTAACCCCCACTGACGCGGAGACACAACGGCCAGAACCAGCGGCTAGCACGGGCAGGCTGGCATTTCCAGACTTCGTTCCGAACCTGGTCGGGACCTGGGGCCTTACCGCATTTCTGGGAGCGGCACATCGATTCAAGGTCGAGCAGGGTAGGCAGCGCCAGAGGGCACGCCTCCCGTTGGTGCTGCTGCCACGCCGAGAAGTGTGCCTCAAGCTGCGCGGTGGAAACGGCTCGCCCGGCTTCCTGCTGTTGGAACTGGGCTTGAAGGTCCGCATCGATGTCAAAGCCGCTCGCGGCACGCACCTCACGCTTTTGGCGGGCCGTCTTCGAGGCCCAGGCGAGTTTGTTGGCACTCTCATGAACTCTGCCTGTGGCGTGCCAGTGTGCAGCAGCATCTGTGAGAAGGGACTCAAAGTGCTCCTTTTTATCTCGTCGGGCGAGTGCATGCGCCCGAACCCGAAGCGAAAAAGCGACGGACTGAAAATGAGCAATTTGGAGCCGCAGGCAGTGGTGATGCACCCTTGAGTCTGCTGACCGAGCAGCACCCCGCCAGAGGGCGAAGGTGGCACGGAGCATGGAGGAGGCAAAGGCTGCACGCAGGGTCCTCAGTTCAGCACGAACATCACGCAGCTCAGAAAGGACAACAGCAGCCTCATCAGACAGATAGGGCTGTCGCTTGACAAAGGGTGGCCTGCGAGGCAAGGCCTTGACGACCGCAGAATGCCGTTGCATGAACGCTGAAACCTGATCAGACGGGGACAGATCAAAGCGAGGCAGAATCGAGGACCACACGGCTGTTGCGACGTCACCCGCCCTATCAGCGGTATAGCGGCCAACTGGCTGCGGGTCTTGACAAGTACGGCCTTTGACACTGACCTGGCATCTCAAAGGCATGTGGTCCCGAGTCTCGCCGTTGAGGATATCAAACTCCGGGAACTGCTGATGCTGGGAAGCCAGGGTCCCCGAAGAGAGCAAAAGGTGGTCAAGCCGCTGCCGTTTGCCACTGCGTTGCCATGTCCATGTGGGGCCGGTGTGCAAGTCGGGCCACGTGCCGACTGCATAAAGACCTATCTCCTGAACAAGCTGGAGGAGAAAATCATCGGCAGGGCGACCCTGGCGCGCAGACAAGGTGGGTCCAACCAAAACGCCATGCTCGTCTTGGGCGAGAAAGTCTGCATTAGCGTCGATTCCGATGACAAGCGGGCCGTCTCTCCTCAGGCATCGGAGTTGAGTGCTAAAAAGGGTCCAGAAGGCACGAATTTCCTCCAAAGGGCGCTCAGCGTGGGGAGCGTGTCCTGACACCAGAGTCAAAGGGAAGTCGGCACGCGTGCATCTCACAATGAGAAGCCGTGGCGCGGAAAAGCAAATGCGCCAATGATCCAATTGTAAAGACGGACGCACACAATCTGGTCGGACCCACACCTCAACCCCTAAATTGCCTTTGGTATGGCCCGACCTCCAGCTAAGGAACCCGTGTGAGGACCACCGGCCCGCTCGGCTCCTACACTCCTGCAAAAGAGCAATGTGCGCGTCAAGCTCGAGAAGCTGACGAGTCAAATAAATGCGCCGTTGGCCGTGTCCATCTCGATTGAAAAAGGATGGTTCCACATCCTTAATGGTTTGGATGTTGGCCTGGACAACCGTGACAGCGCAGGAGGTCGGCAGCGGCGGTGCAGGTGCAGTGGGTGGCAGATCAGCCGGTTCGGAGGCAGGGAGAGTGTGGGCCTTGCGATCAAGGTCGGGGTCGGCCATAGCAGAGACACACGGGCAGTTCCAAACCAGGCCATTTGTCGTTCGAGTCGCGGTAGGCAGTAGCCACATGGTACTGCAAACGGCATGCAAGCTCAAGGCGAAATCTGCGGGAAATTGGCTGTAGGCATTCGAGCCGGCAGCTGGATATCTCACCGCATAACCCGCCAGAAAATCGGCCAGCTCGTTGACAGTAAAGCCAGCATGCCCCGGCACGTGGCGAAAGTCCGTGGAGAGCCTGGACTGAGCACCTTGCCACAATCCCCGACAGACCTGGGCGGGAGCCGCGGCAGCGCTGGCATGGCCAGCCGCGACTTGTAATGCAGAAGTGTTGCCAACCGCAATGGTGACTTTGCTGGGTGCCGCTGCCGTATGGACAAGGAGGCTGTCCCACCAGGCGGTGAGCCATGCAGCAGCCGAGGTCAAGGCGCCAAGCTCCCCCAAGTAAGAACGTGTATCGACACCATGCACGGGTGCAGGGAGGAGCCACGGGGTATGATGGAGAGGTCCGCAATCCCAACCTATCCGATACCATTGGCCTCGCCACAAAGCCCAGGCGACAAAGGCCCAGCTCCCATGTCCCTCTCCGCTGCCATCCGTGGCAACGAAGACCTCGTCGGGGACACCGCCCCCCCACGCAGGGAAGAGCCTCCAAACACGATGAAGCGACGCTGGGGCTGAGGCGGGCAAGTCTTGGCGTAGGGGCTTGCGGAGAAAATGGAAAGAAAGGAGAGCATATGCAGTAGCGGTGTCTTGCAGAGAGATCGGAGGAGGGTCAGGTCGGTGCGCTGGGGCTCCCCAAGCAGAGGCATAAGTCGAGAAGAGCACTTGGGCCGTGGTCAACCCCGGAGACCACAGCGACCTCGGTGTCGCACCGCGGAACAAAGCCGTGAGGGAGGTGGTCGGACATGCGCTGAGGCTCAAGGCGGCACACAGGAACCCCCTTGAAACGAGGAACGTACAGGCAGGATGCGACCAGCATAAGTGACTTAAGGCAAGACGGACGGGATGCGGCAGCAAACGCGACATCACCGTCACGGATCTCCTCCAGGGAGGCACCTCGGAATTCTCGAAGGACAGCAGCTGGTGGACCTCTTTGGATCAGATGCGCATAATCTGACTCTCCGCTGGCAACGACCAGGTGAAGACCCAACATGACTCTCTATAGCCTCCCATGGTGACCTGCCTTGGGCCACGGAGTATCGCAGCTCCTCACATTGTGCCCTGCTGGTGAAAGGGTTATGAAACCGGAAGGGGGTACCTACCGGCACTGGAAAGTCGTTGAAGACCTCAGCGTTAAGCAGGCATTGCTGAAAACTCGCCAACCTGCACTGAACATGTCGGATCACTAATGCCGGCGGTGGAGAGCGTTGCACCTGAGCAGTGGCCCAGTCACCAGGCAGTTCTCGTCGGGGGGGGCTGAGGCATTCGCTACCAAATTAGCACCGTAAGGGTCGGGAAAGGGCGGGCTATCGACGGGCACAGGCGGCGGCGGCCCAGCGGGGCGCATGTGTAACCCATCCCCTGGGCGTAACCCATCAGGGGTGTCACCAAGAAGGTTCTCATCATCGTCATCTGACTCGAGACGCGGGGCAGAATCCTCGCCTTCTTCCGACTCGGAACGGGGCGGAGAGATAATATCTTAGAACCGAAGCAGGTGGACGGGAGCAAAAGCCCTTGTCCGAGAAGGCACCAAATACTCCAACTGGGCGTGACATAGACAGCCCAAGCAAAGCACATTCCCCAGCCTAGGTGTGCCACGGAGCGGGACAGGGATCCAGAGTGCACCCCATCCAAACCGGCCACAGCCGTATCAGTCGGCACCGTAGGCTCAACCTCGGCAGATGTAGGGTCAGGTGGAGTGCCTTCCGCCGCCTCACCGGAATCAGCACTGGGCGGTCCTTGAAACAGTGGCACGGGTGGGGAGAATGTAGGCTCGAGATATGAGGTATTGCACGGGAGCTCCTGTAGGCACTCAGCTAGACCATGGAGTTGCAGCGCTAAATTCTGAACGGTATGATTCGTCAGAAGATGCGTAGCCACACGCAACTCAACATCCGTTTGACAGGCCACCTCCTGACACGACACAGGATGAGCAGGGACGCACTCAGGGCCATCGGCGGCAGGTGCATACACATGTGCGAGCTCACCTGCAGGCCCGCGACTAGGCACAAATTGGAAAAAGGGCCCAGGCACCGCCCAGGCCGCGGCGTCCCAAACATCCCGGCTGGTTTCCATGTGAAGTCCCCCCAAGAGGATCTGAACAACCGATCCCGTAGCCAAATCGGGAAGGGGGTAATCTGGAAGGAAAAGCTGTGAGTGGATTCCTAGGGCAGGCCGCGTGGGTGGAATGCGGAGGCCAGAATATAGGTCACGGATGTGCTGGGCCACAATGTCCCAGTCAAAGGGGTGTTGGCCCGGGACCACACAAGCGCGGTCCTCAATGTGTAAGAGCCAGTAGCGTGGTTGGGGACCCGCAACAACGGACCGAGGGACAAAGAGGAGGTGCTGAACCTGTTCTTCTGGTGCGCCTGTTGTGGCAAGAAAAATCCCTTTGCCATGAATTTTAAAAACCTTGCACACATACTCATGTAACCAACGCGTGTTGTAACCTTCCGCCTGCCATGGAAGATCCAGCGGAGACCTGACATTGTATGTCCATATGCGCATGGTGACAGGAAGTGGAGGTTGCGTTGACTGGGCTGGGACCAGGCTGCTAGAGCTCGCAGACGGGGCGGCAACACTAACTTGTGCTCCAAGCAGGCAACAAATGAGCAAAAGCCGACCACGAAGGCCAACAGCAGCAGCGGTGGCAATATGGAGAAGCCCTTGACGAAATCCCCCCGCGAACTCAGGATGATCCCGCGTAGCCCTGCCTCTTGCCCCCTGAGGTAAGGGCATGCTCTGACGAACTTGATAGGAAGGGCATACCGCCTGGCCAATACCCTCAGGACTAACAGTGAGAATGCGAAACCGAACCGCATCGACGTAATGACGCACAACCGGCCGAAGAATTTCACGCCCGACCTGGTCTTGAAGAATCCACCAGGTACCGCCGGTTTGTGGGACTAGAACAACATCTAAAGCGTAGTTGCTCGTGTCAAAAGCGACGCACAACTCATGAACGTCCCTGGTATAGCCAAGACGAGCGAGGTGTTCCTCGAGGTAGCGGCTGGCGCTCCGCACCCGCTCTTGGAGGAGAATAGAGCTATGGCCGGGTCTCCAAAATTGACAAATTGAATGAGCACATCTGGGCCCGAACAGAGACGTTCGATGTATCTGCCAAGGACCTGTGGCTCGACCGCGAAACCATGTGTCTGGCGACTCAACTCGAGGGTCCACGACATGGTGCAAGTTCGAGTGGTGTCTCTGTAATCCTGGAATAACATATCAGCAGTACAAGGAGCTTCACTAGCGCTGGGGATGTGCGTATCAAGGCGGACAGCCTGAGCCTGTGCCATGGCACACAGCAGTCCAGCCCAAGCATGTCGTAACGCAGCATAGAAGCAGATCGGCCACACCCAACGCGCGTGGGCTGCAGAGTGGACAGTTGTAGCGACTGCAGGCGGGTCCTGACCTAGGCAGCTGACGGCCTCAGCCGTGTCATGAGAAACACTGACACATCGGTGGGCCACAGTGCTTAGGTCTTGAGGGTAGGGCCACACCGCACCATCCCCGTGCAAGAAAGTCTGCGGAAGCTCCCACATGGAGATGCGCAGAGTAGTGGCGACTAGATCCCAAGTAATCGATGCCGTACACATTCCAAGCAGACGGTCACCATCGCGGATGGCCCAAAGCATATAACCGGGTATGCACGGAACAACGCATCGGATCTGCCAGGCAGCACACCACAGATTATCAAGGGCAGACGGGACTTCAGGATACCTGCCCAGCTCGCATGTGAACGGCCTGGGTATAGACTGCCAGATGGCTGCACTTTGCAACAGGTGCTCCTGAGCGGCATCAGTTTGCGTGCCCCTGTGCATGCTGCGTTGAGCACGCGGCCAGGAAGGGGGGGTTCGGAGGCCGGTGATGGGTGGTCGGCGGCCAAAATAACGCACATGATGAAGCTGTGCACGGGCGCTGCAATGGACAAACCAGAGGGAAGAACCACGAGGCCGAAGAAGCTGGGTATGTTCCCAACTAAGGACAGTGGTGCCATAGGGTCGAATGGCGCGGAGCCACTGGGCGCTGGGAGAAGGGTCTTGCCGCAGGCTGCGAACAAAGTCAGCGTACGACGGGAACGTCCCCCGAAAGACAAAGAAGAGTCCATCATCACGAGGGTCCCACGCCTCGGTTACCCGGAAGACAACATGATCGAAGTCAGGGGCACAATGAACCCAAACTGGGCGTCGGAGGAGTGCACCGATAGGATTCTCGAGGAATGTACCACCGGGTCCCTCGACGTGTCGCACGAGGCCTCGGAGGAGGTGAACATCAACCTCGGCAGACCTTGCAATTTGGTATGTGGTAGCCCCGGACGCAGCAGTCAAAAGCGTGAAGCAGCGGACTGGGTCTAGCCAGGTTGAGGCGGAAGCACTAGGCTGTGCTAGGAGATGCTCCGAGAGGTCAACCTCAACTGGATCAGTTTCAAGCCGGACACCGAGAACGTCACCATTGCGAAGGGGGGTGGAGATGGTGGAGCTGATCTGCAAGGCGTCAGTGGACGCGAGGCTGCATGCTACGCTGAGCAGATATTCAGAATTGGTGTGCCTAGGAACATCGACACACCAAACCTCAACCCCGGCATCAAAGAAAACAGTGACATGGGATCTATCTCTCGGTGCGGCAACAAGATGCACCTGCCCAGCCGGCATACCACCTGCAGCGGCAAAGACCTGCGTTCGACTGGACCGGCCCGCCAGGGTACGGACCTCGGCAGCGGCGGCTGTGGCATCAGTGTCCCCCAGAAGCTCGACAGTGTGTGACTGTTCGTGCCAAACCTTTATGCTAAACCTAAGGGTATGGGCCGTGCTACCAGGAACAGGCCACAGCGAGCCCTGCCCGAAATCCCCGAAGTGGTGCCAGAGAGACTGCAAACGCCTGTGTGCGGAAGGAGTAGCAAGCCGGGCCGAATCGACAGCAGCCGCAGGCGCCAACACAACATCTCTGGGCGAGGCTGGGGCGCTGTGAACTTGGACGGCATCTACAACCGCGAGAATCTGAAGACTTAGACCCACACGGGTGCCAGGAAGGGAGGCTCCGTATACAAGGAGCAACACATGTCGCAACCACCGGCATGGCGAGTTAAGAGAGCTCGCAGAGGTATCTGGCCCACGATCGGTCTCATCTTCTAAATCGGGCACCGCCCCGTATCGAGCGCCAGCAGCAATAGCTGAGGGGGGGGCATCAGTGTTAGGGGCAGCTGAGGCAATAGTGGCCACATGAGGGGTGCGTCCCCCGGCCTCGTCTCCCAGTGGAGGAAGAACAGTGTGTTCAGTGTGTAAAATATCTCCGCCCCCGACATTCCTATCCGAGCTGGAGTCGTCGGACACAAAAATGTGCGGGAAGAAGCAGGACGAAGGGCGGACCACCAAGCAGCGGGGCGGAAGGGCGAACAGCACGTTCCTTGTGCAAAACTCCTAGACGGGACGCCAGGCAATCAGCAATCCAGTCCTCCGGGATGTCAGCTCCCGAGGCAACCGCAGTCTGCAGAGCCGAACACGCCGTAACCTGCTGCTCGGCACACACCGTCATAATGCGCCAACCCATAGGACGGAAGTCCAACACACAAGGCACCTGGGCCGCAGTACAATGAATCTCAAGAAACTGAACATGGGGGAGCAACGGAAGGGGTTGCCAAAGCCGCATTATGCCGCCCCCAGGGGGAGGATCGGCCTGCAAACTCGGCAAAGACCGGAACCTCAATATAAACCAAACCGTGAGGAGTAATCAACACAGCATGATTAGCGGAGAATCCCTGGAAGATCTCATGAGGTGGAGGTGAAGGCAGAGTGCTGACCTGCATGTTAGTTTGCAGAGAGACAGGTGGCTCCAGCGCAGTCCCAAACAAAGGCTGAAGCCCGTGCGGGTCAGGGCCCGGAAGAAACTGAAGAGTGTCCACCCCGGGGGCCAAGAGCGGCTGCGACGCTAAGGAAAACCAGCCCCAGCAACATCGTCCCAGGATGCCGGCCGCAGGCCTGAAGATTCCTTGGTGGTCCATAGCAGCAGCGAATAGGCGGCTGCATGTGTCGTCACGGGCACATCGGAGCAGGCTAATACGGCCTCCCACAGGGCGAAGGTCAACCGGAAGACGAACTGAGTTCCAGCCAAGATCGACGGGAGTAAAGAGGAGTTGTTCGGAAGGAAGGCCGGGGAGGGCACTGTGCAAGGAAAATGCAGTGAACCGATACTCGCCAGCCCCAACAGACAGGAGCAGCCGCCGATGAAGACAATCACCGTGGAGACGCTCATCAACTGAGAAAATAATGGGACAGGGCTCGAGGTCAGGCTCTCCCCCGGATCTTCCCAGAAACATAGCGACCTGTCGACGTGGTCTTCTGCTCGGCGTAAGAAGGTGGTTGCCGGGGCGGCCTAGGGGGAGAACCTCACACAAATCCTCCTCCTGGGTCGTTGTCGGAACAGGTCCTGTGCTGAAGACGGGCCGACCTTCGTGAAATCCGTGGGCGTACAACTGGACGCCTGATGTGAGGGATATCCCCCCGAGGAAGCAGGAATGCCATAGCGAAGACCCCACATGAAGAGCTCTGGCGTCGGCCCCGACAAGATACAGGAGAAAGACCGTTTTCCAGGGATGGCGGGGCCGTCCTCGGGCTCGGCCGCCAGTGCGACATGCTGAGTGTGAGCAACCCCGAGCAGGCACAACCCCACGGGGTCCGCAGAAAAAGCCGAGTCTAGCATCAAGCCAAGTCCAACAGCAAAGGAAGGCGCGACGGTGCAGGGCATTCGCTTCACTGATAATAGCGCCAACCTTCCCGCAGCATGACATAAGACATTCTAAGCAAGTGTCAGTGCAGATGGAAGCGGTGGGCCAATGACCCCAAGGCATCTGACGGACAACACCCGAAATCCAAAGGGGGGGAGTCCAAAGCTTTGCACGCAATGAGGCCCCGCGACGTGCAGGAGCACGAAGCTGGCGGAGTAGGAGAGTGGCGAGCGGAGGGCCAAAGTCCAGGGCACCGGCCGCACAAAGCAGAGTGGATCGGCGAGGGCAGGGGACCGCAGCCAGCCACAAAGGAGTGGCAGTGAGAATTCGAAGCGCCTGGAGCAGATGGCCGACGTTGAGATCACTGCTGTCATACAGAAACAACCTACGAAAGAAATGGAAGATCCTGTACAATCCTATACAACACAGGACTATGTACAGGCCCAAGACCTCAGGATGAACAATCCACTCCTGGGAGTACCATGGCCGACTCGTCAGGATGCAGTCTCTTCCACGCTGAGCGACGTCAGAACCGTAAGATTGCCGCATAAATCCACCGGGCCTGGTCATCAAAGATCGGCCTCCTCGACCGCAGGTTCCTCGAGAGCTGTGTGAAAAGGGCATGGCAAAGTCACCAGTGTCCTCAGCGCTATGGAACTCCAGTCGACTGGAATGTGTCCACAAGTGGAAATATTCTGGGTCAGAATGCCTGCCGGGAAGAGCCACTCCTGTGCTGTGGATGGGCCGAAATCGCTGAGGCCATATAAGCTGCCCTCTGCCGCGAGGGCAAGTAGGAGAGACCCCTGTCGGAGAAGAGGCAGCGCATCTTGGTTGGCTCGGCACATCCGCAAGAAGTTCTGCAGTTGCTTGAGCATTTCGCCCGCACCGGGGGCACCTTCGTCGCCAAGAAGTAAGTCTGGTAAGCCATACCAGATTGCCTCGCTGCGCTGTTGGACATCCTCGGCAGCCTCGCCTGCAACCGGCGGAAAGGACACCTCCTGGATTTCCGATCGTGCCAACTGGCCGACTAGGTCCTGTCCGTGGTCCTGACAGTACTTCACAACCAGCCGCCAAGCTGCCTCCCAAGTAAGGTCCTGTCTGGCGGTCGTCGCCGGGATCAGCTCTTCCTCGTCTGTGGGGTCCGGTCCGCGCTGGGGTCGTTCTGGCGTCATGCCAGTGCTGAAACGGTTCCAGGGCTCCGCCGACAAACTTACCTCCCTCCGCGGACTCTTGGAAGGTCTCGCAGCCTTGGATCCTCTGAAACTCTATCGTCGCTTGGCTGGCACTTCGGACACTGAGGTGTCCATGGGCGCAGCCGGTGAATAGGCCAAATCGCAGCCAGGGTGGGGGCCACTTAAAGGACTGCTGAAGTGTCGCAGCGGAGGAGTACCGAAAGTGGGCCTCGTGCTGGCTGACGACGATAAGCTTGGTGGCAGAACCTCGGGCTGCACCACGCTGAATGCTCTTAGCTGGGAGGCCAGTCGTAGAACTTCGCTTTCCTGACCAGTTGTCCATATTGGCCCCAAGCTCGCCAGAGCCGCTTGCACCTGGTCCTGGGGATCCACCTCCAGGCTCATAGTTGCTTCTTGAAGGGCACCAATGGCGTCTGTTTGGTCTTGATCCAGCTTGGCTGCAATATTGTGAAGCCGATCCGTTAGAGCCATGAGGTGTTGACCGAATTTGCCCAGCCAAGCATGCGCTGCGTCCCGCAGGGCTGCTTTTGCTTTCATATTGCCATTCAGTCGTTTGTTGATGCGGTCCAGAGAGTTCGCTCTGGATTGTGCAACTTGTTGCGCAGTCTGGTCGGAAGGTAAAGCCACTGCATCTCGAAAAAGCCCCGCTGTTGACCGAGCCGATATGGCCTGGAGGGCCGAGGTCACCGGCTGCGGGAGCCCAAACTGAATAATATCCACATGCTCCTCCTGGCCAGGGTTCTTTCCCTTTCCTTTCGGCTGCGAAGAGGTTGTCGGAGCACCACGTCCTCCTTTGGGAGCCATACTCCCGTGGTGGGTCTGTGCTTCCTTTCCCACGCACTGAGGCCGTGGCGATGTGCTTTCTTGCGAAGCTGAGAGCGGAGGCGTCGCTGCCTCCTGTGCCACGAGGGAGAACCGCTGCGTCTCCCCGTGGTTGGCACCACCGATGTAGATCAGACTGATGCCGGTGCAGAATAGAGATGTCAAAATGCTGCAGACCACCCACGGTCTGCGCATAAGAAGAACTCCACCCAGGTTGGCTGAAAGTCAGCAGCAACAGAAGGAAGAGGTGAATGAAGAAGAGCGCCCACTTCCAGGCGCGCAATTGGCAGAGTCAACTGCAGCAATTGCCCAATCAGCAGATCAAACCGCAGTGATTGGAGCTCACGGGGAGCTATGGCGACCCACCAAGAGGGTGCTACCGGCGCGCCTACGCAAGACGCTGGGGTCTGACCACGGATAAGGGACACAGCACTTCAAGGAAGACGCTGCCCTAAATCCGCCTGAGCCGAGACGCCTCTAAATCCTAAACCCTGAATCCTAAACCACAAGTAACTTAATCTAAGCTCCTTAGCAGCAAACCCAGGTTGAAGGGCGTGTGTGGGACTCGCGCTTCCGAGTGGTCCATGAGGATTTGCAGGAGCCTGGGAGTTGTGGCATCGTGACGCGGCGAGACTGGGTTGCTGTTGAGGTCTGGGGTTCAGGGTTTAGGGTTTGCGGTTTGGGGTTTGAGGTCTTGGGTTTAGGGTTTAATTAAGGCTTTCGTTCTAGGGTTTCAGGGATTTTTAAAAGTTGATATAATTACGGAGCCCGGATACATACCATACGCGAATATGATCACTTAATCTAAGTTCCTTACCAGCGACCGAGGAGAGTATCGGTCCGTGGGTGAGGAGAATTCGGGTTGTGGACGTTGGTGCCAGCACTATGTCCCTCGCGCAGGGCGCTATGATGCTGGGTTGCTGTTAAGAGACTTAGGATAAGTTGGCAGGGTTCCCTTCATACACTAACTGAGTGTACCCCCTATATACCCCGATATAGCATCTATATACCAATAGAATCCTTCCTTATTCTAGTAACTTTGTGTAAGTTCCTTGACATCAGCCCAGGATGTGGCCGTGGCTCACTCCGCATCTGTGTGCTTCCAATATGCCCTGGATCTGCTCAACGTCTCCGCCTTGCACAATGCCCTTTTCATGATCGCAGGTGTTGGGCTGTGGAAAACCACATCTGCAGCCTGCGACCGGCTTAAGAAACTTGCCCCATCCGAGGTGCCACAAAGAACGAATGCCTGGACCAGGGATGGTTGAGCCAGGCGATACAGCTAAACTTCTCTGCGGGAGTGAAGGACCCGAAATGGTATCACCCGAAATCACCATGTTGTCGATGGGACCCTTGTTCAGCAAATGCTGGCACTGTTCAGGAGCTCCTGCACTGGGGTGCCAGCCCAGACAACAGCTCGGTGGGTGCGACTCCTTTGCAGACCGCAGCGGTTCCCCGGCTCGGCTCGATCGCTTAAAGGGAAGCTGGTATTTGAAGAGTATTCGAGTCGGTAACTGCAGACTTCAGACTCCGTAGAGGGTAGAGTATTAGGCCAAGATCTTCCATTTTCCTGCCTCTCATTTGTTCTCCTTACATTCCAGCTGCCTGCCCCCTGCGCCTCCTCGGAAAGAGCAAGGCGATCGTCGATCCCTTGCCTCTTGCATTCATCAGCTTTTGACGCTTTGAGCCATTCGGCCGAGGCCCATGGCAACATCGGGGCCCTTCGGCAGGTTCTGAATGCGAGCACCGATGTCGCTGCCAGGACTGAAGCGCTGGTGGCCGCAGGAAGCCACTGCCACGCCGAGGCCCTGGAGCTGTTGGCAGATCATGGCGCGACCGTGGCCAACAGCAGCAAGTGCGACGATTCGATCCTTCTGCGGGTGGTCAAGGAGCACGCCATGAAAACGGAGGCGTGTCAGCAGAAGGCTCAAGGTGCAACAGTTGAGGGCACTGCGCGGAACTACACGGCCCTCTGGGACGTCCTGTCCGCCCTGCGAAAGATGAACAGCGCTTCGTACAACGATTGCAGAGGCGGGCATGCCCCGCAGGGTGTTCCAAGTCTTGAGGGCTGCTTAGCGAGGATTTGATTGTTGTGTGATGGTTTAGGATGAGTTGCTTCATCTTGCTTCATGTTTGCTTCAGAGGCCTGGCATTGAGGAAGGCGCTGGCACGAACCGACTTGGGGGCCGTGAAGTTGCTCTTGGATGGAGTGAAGAACGTGGACCAGCTGGCAGGCCTCCCCCCCATTTGCCGGGTTTGTGGCGTTCGTTCATAGGCTTGCTTGTGTGAGAAGAAGGGGTTGGCCCCAGCTCACCTCACTGCTTTCCTGCAGCTCTGACGCAGGAGCCCCGCCGTTGGCAAAGAGCTTGGCGAACCTCCTGTCTGCGAAGACCTTCACGGATGACGTCTTCCTGAAGGCGGCGACCCTTCTCCACGCGCATGGCATGGACCTGGAGCCCAAGAAGAAAGCTTTGCTGCCCTTCGCAGCCGAGCGCTGCAACGTGGGGTTGGTCAAAGGCCTTCTTGACCTTGGGGCTGACCCCGGAGGGCTTTATCGCAGAACCAATGCCAGCGTTTGGGCCGATAAGTGTCCCGAGATCGAAAAGGAAGCAATCCAGTCCGAGTTGCGGAAACAGGCAACTTGAACAGTGGACCCTCGGAGGGAGGGTGCCGACACAGCCTGATTCTGGAAAAGAGGTGTTTAAAGCTGAGGTGGGTGCTCCCGGCTGTATCCGGCTGTGCAGTTCCAACTTGCGTGAGGTTGAATTTGCTGTCTGGCTGATATTGCTTGTGCATAATGCCCAGTCATCACATGTTTTGCACCTGGCCAGTTGTTTTTGTCAGGCTTGGCCTGGCTGCCAGGGCGTCGTTTCTAGATGGTGAGGAATCTAGATGGGGAGCGGCGGCGTGGAGCAGGTGGCCTGAATTGTCATAAGAGCTACAATCTAAACTCCTTGAAGTGGGGTTATCTTGTCATATATGCGACTATAAACAGGGGACTAGGACTATATAGGGAACTATATAGGGGACTACTGTGGATACTAGGAGTTTAGACATCAGCTCCTAAGATGCAATGAGCGAAACATGGCGTGTATAGCTGCTTTTGGTCGAGCTGGTCTCTCAATCATTTTCAGAGGAATATAACAGGAATATACCTACTAGAGTCCCTATATTCTACCATATTCCTGTTATATTCTTGGGGTTCCCTGTTTGGAGTTCCCAATGAAGTGTCCTGGAGGAGTTTCTAAATCCGAGGGCCTGCCTAGTTTGTGGTTCACAGGTAGTGATGCTGTTGACACTGGAATTTCTCGCATGACTTGTTTAGGGTTTAGAGTTTACTATAATCTAATACCAGAACTTCACAAGGTTTGGGATACTTAGGATCACGCAGGATTTTTGGTATCCATCGCAATTCATAACTGTAGCAAGCGATATATGATATACGCACTAGAAGCATCCCAGCGCCTGAACTACCCATGAACACTCGAGTATGACACGTTGACATTGCAAACTACGGGGAGTTGTGGTCAGCTTCTGCGAGTTTTCACCTGAGGCAATTCAGACTCCACATGTTCTGTAAGGTCGAAGCTTTTACCGGCTCCTGAGCTTGACGTCACTTGGTTGGTGATGCAAGAACTTCTGCAGCATGCTAGAATGCCATGATGCTCAAGGTATAGGGTACTTGGGTTACTCAGGGTTTTAGTATCAATCAACCATGACTCAGTTTTATCATGCATGCGTCCGAGGAGTTCGAGTGTCGGGCACAAGTGCTATGATACAAGAAGATACCGGCGCGGATAGCGCTGGCATGCGCTGGCCTTAAGCGCTAGCCTCAGCTTGACCTCAGGCAGCAGAAGAGCTTTCCTAGTGTCTGGTGCAAAGCAATTACGCATTAGGCTCTGTGTGCAGGTGCTTGATGAACCCCCATAGACGCCATTGCACTGCTAGGTGATGTGAGCAAAAATCTCAACTCCTCAAGGGGGGGTTATAAAGGGAATTATATAGCGGAGTATTACAGCGGTTCTTAAGAGGGATGCTAGGACTTTAGACTATGGCTCATGTGGCTCCTAGGCCTGCGGAGCAGCATGGGCGGCAGCCTGCGATTTCTGGCGAGGCCCTCAGCGACGTAGCAACATGCCCAAATGTGGTGTGAAAAAGAATCGACTACCTTAGAAGAGGGAGCCAGAGGGAAGTTGGAAGCGCTGTGTTTGGTCACATCGTTCCACTTTTCCCCATGAGAGGATGTGCAAGGATTCATGAAGGATACAGGGTTTAGGGTTTAGGGTGATAAGTTTTCTTAGGTACCTGGGTTCATGCTGGATTCTGGTATCGGAGGTACTTCAGATGTGCTCACATGCGTCGAAGAGTGAAGTAAGTGGCTCCCATTCAGGATGGCATTGGCCGCCACATGGCCGCAGCCTTCGATTCAGCAACAAACACATGGGTGTGGTATCACAAAGCAGCCGTAATTAGCGATCATCTTTGCAGATCGAGCCGGAGGGAAGTTGGAACTGCTGGGGTTGGCAACATCTCTCATCTGTGACGTTCATGTTTCCATTGCTGCCCAGTGCGGTTTCGGCCCTCAGCAGCGTTAGACTTCAAAGTCTCCGTGGCCCGCCCGCGGCGCGTCACGGGGCAATGTCCACGTTGGCTGCCAAGTTCCCGAAGCTTGGCCAAAAGGGTAGGGTGAATTCTGGCTTGAAGCAGGCAGGGTGGGCTTTTTGGAGGGGCTGAGGCTCGACGCCTTTCAGACCAGGGGTTGTACGGAAAAGCCAATGGGCGCTGCAAGTAGCAGCTAACAAAAGGTACAAACCCCAAAGGCAGTAGG
>CAJNJA010063709.1:0-22872 GCA_905231915.1 Symbiodinium necroappetens
GCCTCTTCTTCAGCAGCTTTTCGAGCAGCCTCTTCCTCTTCAGCCATTCGCGCCGCTTCTGCAGCGGCAGCCTCTTCAGCAAGTTTTCTCGCTGCCTCTTCTTCAGCAGCTTTTCGAGCAGCCTCTTCCTCTTCAGCCATTCGCGCCGCTTCTGCAGCGGCCGCCTCTTCAGCAAGTTTTCTCGCTGCCTCTTCTTCAGCAGCTTTTCGAGTGGCCTCTTCCTCTTCAGCTATTCTTGCTGCTTCTGCAGCGGCTGCCTCTTCAGCAAGTTTTCTCGCTGCCTCTTCTTCAGCAGCTTTTCGAGTGGCCTCTTCCTCTTCAGCCATTCGCGCCGCTTCTGCAGCGGCTGCCTCTTCAGCAAGTTTTCTCGCCGCCTGTTCTTCAGCAGCTTGTCGCGCGGCCTCTTCCTCTTCAGCGATTCTCGCTGCTTCTGCAGCGGCTGTTCTCACGGCGTCGTGTTCAACAGCAACATCTCTCGCAGCTTCTTCTGCAGTAGCTTTCTGGGCTGCCTCTTCTGCCTCTGCCGCTATCCTTGGAAGTCGCACAGCGAGCCACATACAGCAGCAGTATGGCTTGGGCAATTTGCTCGCGATTCCCATGGATGAGACTTTGCAGGACGGGACGAACAGGGACTTCTGAATGGTGACGGAGCTTTAAACAGCATTGTCGCTAGTGTCCATCAGTGATCCGAAACGACCACATCAACGGAGACAAAGAGGGCGAACAACAGTCGGTATCGCCTTGAACCAGGCCGATGACGATTCCCTTGGTCTGAGGCGACAGACCCGGGAATCCAACCGGAGGGAACCCCATCGCGACTGTGAAAACACCATTCGTTCAAACATGTTGAACTTGACACCGTGCACTGCTTGAAGTGTTTGCAGACAAGCCTCCTTGCCACGGCTTCCTCTGCCACCTGTAAGTACGAGCATTAATGTCATCGCCCATTCGGGCAACCAATCGGGTCCAGGAACTCGCGCGAAACACGTGTCGTGAATGAAAAGAAAACGTGCTTGAAACTGAGCAGGCAAAGTGCAAACTGGTCTGCAGAGGTCTGAAACGAGTCTGAGGCAGGCAGCCCGAAGGCGGATGGAGGGCAAGAGTGTCTCCGACAGAGTCTGAAAGAATCGAGGTTGACGTATGTCTTCTTCAGTCTTCGACACACGTTGCAAAATCGCGCTTGCTGCTCTGCAACCTTCTTCAGCTGGAAGAGCAGACAGTGCGTACAACGTCAACGCACAAGAGACGACACCACAGCGTCGTTCTGTGCTCCAGCGAATTTCCCACAGCAACTCCCCTGTGAAGGAAAGATAGCACGCAACGCTCATCCCCTGCAGCTGAATGCACAAATGCTACGGACGCTTCATGCACGGCGCCTGCCCAGGTTCTTCCACCGAGGCAGAAGTCTCCTGCAAGCTTGACTTGCTGTTCCAAACCCATCGGACAACCCATGCAACAGCTAAGGATACTCGCAGACTGGCGCGACTTTTCGCTTTGTCGATCAAAAACTTGCAGCAAGGCCAACTTGCGTTTGTCGCCATTTCGGGTGCGTGCCGCTTGCTTCCGTGTCGTACAGAAGGAAGCAACTTCACCCATTTCGCGATTGCAAGTCTTCGCTGGTGCAAAGGTAAATACGTGGTTGTAGCTAGGTGACGGTGACTCTATTACTTTCCTATTGCCGGGGCCCCTGCTGCCTGTCTATGCAGAATGTCTTCATTGTACGGGCAGCATGCGCATGAGGACATCTGTGGAACATCGAGCACCGGCAGCGCAGGCCGATTGCTGAGAGCTGTCTTTGCGTCAGGGACAAATTGGACAACTTTCAGAAACCGCTTACAATGCTGCGGAAGCTCCTCCACTTCCGGCACCGTCTGCCCGTTGACTGTCTGATTGGACCTCAAAGCTCCAGGTGCAGAGCGAAGTCTTCGGATCCTAATCAATGACGGGCTTCGTGCTGCCCAGGTTATTCAGCACCCATACACATGAAGGGCCCCTCTGCCTAATTCTTATATTGCAAGACCGCGGCTGATTGGGCCGAATCTAAGGTGGACTAACTCAGCTACGGTAAATCACTTACACGGACGACTTGTCACACCAAATGCTTGCATGGACGGTGGTTAGTGGTTTGTGTGCGGTTACACACTCGGGCAGAATGCGTGGGCTTAAACATGTTCAAACTCTTGACTCCTGACCCTTGGCTTACACGAACTGCCCCCACCAGCGGAATCCGCTAACTGGTTGCCAGTGGTTTGGTTAAGGATGTCCAGTCTGAACAGGTACAACTGAAAGCCTCATGTAACAAGAGCAACCACTTTGCCCCACTTGCAGTTGACACACCGCTTACATAATTTGGACGAGTTGCTCAGCTGACTTACACCATGTGTTAAGGTTTAAGGTAGAAGAACAACAAATGGCTAGGGACCTGGTTCCGCGGTCTCGTTACTTCCTTTACTAAGTAGGGTGACCCTCCGGCTAGAGGTCTTGCCATTTTGGATCATGGCTTCTGGCTTCCGCGCTTGTTTCATGAAGCCAGACAGCGTGCTGCTACTTCTGAATGAGCACAGAAACTTAATGTAGCAGCAGAAAGCTGCGGATTTGGGGTTTGCGATCTGTCTCCTGAAGCGAAGCAGCATCCCCAGACACAGTTTGAAAATGTCGGACCTGGCATTCCATTGACCACTCGTGCAAGGCAATGCGGCATTCAGGAAACAACGTTTTTTCTGGGCTACTGCAATACCTTGGATGTGTTCTGCTACTGACCACTTCCATGAGCGGTTGCGGGCCAGTTGAAACTTCTCAAACGCCAGTTGTCGGCACAGGTCACCGCTTTCATTGCCCAATTCCGCAGACCTACACTGGACGCGCTCGACCGAAAGAAGGGCTGAACTGAAGACTTTAAACTTCCCTGGACCACCAAGCACAGAACACCATGCCTCTGTTATAAACCCGGAAGGTGTGCGAACCTCAGGGTGTAACCTGACGAATACGCCGAAGGGCTCCTCCCCACGATCAGCCAATGCCTCCATGAGTTTCACATTTTTCTCGTTGCTTCTTACAGCTCTTGCTCTTGCGAAGTGAAAGCGTGTTCCTGCTGCTGACGACAAGTGGATGAGCAAGCAACATCAAGAATGCGCGAGCAAAGAACCAACACCATCATGTCAGCATCCGACCCAGTAGACTCATCATCCAACCATCATCACTGTCGCTGTCATCAATTGCCTGAGATCATGAGCTACCAAACCCTACATCTCTGTGGAGTCCCTATCACACCTGTAAATTGCAGTTTTGGAATTCTATAGCAGGGTTACAATAATAAGAAGCTATAAAAAGGTAGGATATGGCAGCTTAAGGTGATGATCATCACCGCCACCATTCGCAGTCACCAACAGCCGGCACGCAGACGCAGTACGGGTGGAGTTGTTGGCCAGTTTGCTCGCCACCCTGCAGAATTCTCGATTCAGGCTTGCAAAGGCTCCAGCTCTTTGGAGCCGGATTAAGAAGAACAGGAAAACTCTGTTCGTTCCTTTGCAAGTGTTGCAAGGAAGAGCGCAAACAACAAACACAAACACCGCACAAGCACGAACAAGCACCAACAATTCAGCTTGTACGGTAAACACTGAACATATGGCTATATGGTTTATATACATATCATATTATACTGATAGCTTTGCTTTTGCTCGTAGTCGGCTGCGAAGCTGACCAGAGTGATGCCTCTTTAGTTGGTCCGAAGTGGAGACACGAGTCGTCAGTTCTCGGCTGAGTCTGCGGAGAGGAGACAATCGGTCCAGACTTCGGGGGGGCTTGAAAACCATAAAAAGTAGCACATGGCCGTGCAGAACACTGACATTCAGAACAGCTATACCACCTACTCTGGGTCTCCAGACCGGGGGCTTTGAACCTCTGACGCAAGGCCCCGCGGCTGCGAAAGGAAGCAGCGAAGTGAAAGCCCGAATGATGCTTTGTCCAAGTCCTGACATCTCAGCCCAAGGAAGTCTCACAGTAGATGCCTCGTCAAAGGAGCGCTCGACCTTCTCGCGCAGGCCCTGGAGTCCTTCCTGAAGCCAAGAAGGAGCCTAGACTAGACTATACTACACGATACTACACTAGACTATGCTGACTGCCCTTAACGAGAGTCTGGCCGAAAGGGACGACATTTACGAGATCTTTCAAGCACAAGGTGGCGAAAGAACAAATCAAGGCTCCTCACGCCTTTGAGCTGCTTCAAACAAATCCCACAAACCCGGGGCCAAACCCGAAACTCTTTCGGTTGAAGCTGCGGCCGCCCCTCGGAAGGATTGCCTCGGCTAAGTGTCGTGCTCTAGCAGCTAGGGGCCCTGTCGCCTAGTCTCGATCAGGAGTTTCCCTGCCGAGGACAAACATGTGAGAGGGCTGGGTTTGAGAGTCTCTTGACCACATTTGACCTCCCCGGCCCGACTTCAATTCAACTTGGCACTCATGTGGATGCCGTTTAAGGGACCCTCCTGGGCACCCAAATGAGGGCTTGTAGGAAGATGTGACACTATGTTTCCCTGCATTCTGCCTCACTCGACCCTGCTTTACGTCTTTAATTTCGGGCCATACGGAGAAACGTGTACATCGCGCTTGCAGCTCCCTATAGCATACTGTCAGGGCCTCAATAATTCGAAGAGGTTTTGGGGAATAATAACGTCTGAGTCTATCATTAAGGAGCCCTCAGCAACAGTGTTCGTAATTATTCGGCCCCTCAAAGAGGTATTTCGCTGGCGCTGACAGGGCTCAAACCTCAAATGGTTATCGTTGGCTGGATTTCTTCATACCGGTGCAGAATCGAGATCTGCCTGAGCATGCTCAACTAACTTGAAAGCCTGACATTGGGGTCTCAGTCAAGCTGCCGAGGTCGAAATGTCCAGAATTGGAGTGTTTTTTCAAGTTGTTGAAGCTCACGACGGATAGATTGTTGAAGCTCACGACGGATAGAACGGAGGCCCCCCTACATCATCGAAAAAACAGTCGGTGTCGGCTTAAAACTCCACATTGCCGGACTGGAAGTTGGCGGAAAAGCATGCTAAATTGCCATCCTGGTGGCAGCGCCGATGTGGACGTCAAAGCCCCTAGGCCCCCGAAGAGACCCCAGCCGGCTCCCTCCTTTTTGATGGTTTGGACAGCGGAGTGCGCATGTGTTTGATCGCGCTTCGGCTTTAAGGAGATAGTCCGAAAGGGCTCAAGCGTCTCTACCGTGGCTTTTTTGAGGAAGGCTCTCCGTTGTTGGCATGCTGGCGGAGCTGAAGAAGCCGCTTCTGACTCATGTGAGCTTGGATTGCACGAGCATAGAACTGAGGCAAGTCTTTCTCATGCTGCGTGACCAAACATTGAGCAAAATGCACGTATTGTTGAATCTAGAAAAAGTGGCACAATGCGAACTGGGCATATGTTCATTCTTAACAGTAGACGTCCCTCTACCTAGTTACAGTGACCAGTGAACATGGCCCTGTGCTCGAAGTGGGTAAACGGGACGGAATGACATACGTACATTAACAACGCAAAAAACCCTCTCAGAATGTCGGTATCGAAGTGTTGCTTTCCCGTCCGTTCCTTATGTTCTTCCTGGCGAGTGCTTTTCTGTAAACCATCTTTGAAACATGTCCGTCTGCATGACCCGGCGAATGAGACCCATAGCAGATCAAACTGTCTTCGGGGATTTCGGGTGAGGCAGTTCAGACGTATAGGCAAAGTCTTTTGGCTGCACAATTAAACTCTGCGCCAGATGGGCTTATGGCAACCATATGGCCACCACTAACCATTCGAGTGTTTGTACGTATACTAAAATTACCAAACGCAGGTGAATCTGCATAGTATGTAGTAGTTATGTAGTGTGTATGTATGTATATGTTAGTCTGTTCGTATCTAAGCATGTATGTATGTATGTATGTAGGTGCGTGCACACACATCTACGAACAGTTCCCTTCCTATTGCGGCCTCCTTCTTCTGCGGCGGCTCTTCGTGTCCTCTTGCGGCAGACACACACTCTCCGTCGTGAAGCGCAGCTGTCGGGGATGACACAAATCTTTGCTTGATCCCAAACGGCCTTAAGCACGAGAAGTGATTATTTGTTTCTCTCTGAGTCCCCGCCTATTTAGTATGTGGGGATCTATTGCGGAACCGTATGGAACACCCCCGTGCACTCGACAGAATTCTTCCCTGCGTGTGGAAGCTCGAGCTCGACCCCGGAAACCTGGACCTCAGAACCACACTGAGCAGAATGTTTCGTGAACAAACTCACGTCCTCCGTACTTCTTCAACAGCTCCGGGTCCACTTCTTCGCCATATTTTTCACAAACGCCTGTGAACGATGTCGTCACTCGGTCCCAGAGGCGTCTAAACAGTAGGCTCTTCACATTACTTGGGGCAACACTCTGTTGGACATGTGTCAATTCACCAGCAGTTGTGGCTGTGGCCAGTGACGGCCAATGACTGAGCCAGTATGTTGACGCTTATTCGTTTTGGTGGCGGCAAGAACCGCGAGTAAACACTGCATGACCTCTGCCTGTGTCCGTTATGGAGGTCGGATGGCGACAGCGGGAGTTGTATCGACAAGGCAGCAACCGGATCCCCTCCAGAAGCGGAAGAGCACCGGGGGAGCTGGCGGTCAGAGATAATGAATGGCGAACATGGATGATCTGTTGAAGGAGCCGTCTTCGGTATGGGCATCGACGTCGTCGCTGGTGTCTCTCTGTGTGTGTGTGTGTGTGACATTTGTTTTTGCTGAAAAAGCACCGCCGCTGGTGTTTGCGTCTTCGATGAGACTGTCAGCAGTGGTGAAGGTGTTGCTGGCAGCGGCATGGTTGTTGATGATGTTGTTGTTGGTGGTGTCTGCGGTGGTGGTGGCGGCAGCGGTGGCAGCGGTGGTAGTGGTGCTGGCGGTGGTGTTGTTGGTTGTGGTTGTGGTGGTTTAGCTGTCGTTGTAATTGTCGCAACGTCGCTCGCCGGTTGCGGCCGCAGCTGCTGTAGTCGCGCCGCACCGCTGCAGCTCTTCGCCGTTCTTCTTCTCTTATTGCGAACAGGTCGGGCGTTGCCCTTCACAACCTGTGCATAGAAAGGCTTAAGCACTTGCACACGACTTGCAACCTGTCGGATCCAGCATCCAGGGATCTGGGTGTTTTCAGGTTTCCGGGGTTGAGGATTCTCTCCAAGCTTCAGCCTTCAGCAAGCTTTTCCCTGTCTGGTCTGCTTGCCGGGAGGCAGGGCTATGCCTTCCTCTCTCCCTACCTGCCGACGCCCCTTCGGTTGTGCAAGGCTCGGAAGCTTTAGCTTCATAAATCGTGAAGACATGCAGGTGAAGCTACAGCCAACCTGTGCTTCATTTCACTTAGCGCTTGTCTGAGGATGGCGCTCTTGTATAAGGTTCCTTCACGTCCCTGGAACTTGTGGAGAAGGTCGTCGACGGAGGATAGCTTTGACGGATTGTGACGCTCCTCGTGATTACCGACATTCAATCATGCAGCTACTACGTGCACCTGCAAGTCAAGGTCTAGTCTAGCTTCCTCCACTGTGCTGGGAAAACTGCTTCGGGTGCTCTGCTGGCAAGATGAGCTATCGCCGTCCAACGCTTTGCTCCGCGTGCGGTAGAGCTCTCAGTCCCACTTGCCCAGCCGAGTTTCGTAGATCGCCACAACTGCCTCGCGCCTGAGCTTCGAAGCGACGTTGTAGGCTCAACCCGCAAACCTCAAGCGACCTTCTCTAGACCAAGCCAGGACTGACATTGCGATTGCAGCATTTGGAGGATGACATCAAAGGTGGCGGGGGCAACTTCAAAGACCGAGGTTTGGGGACGGCAGCTGACGGCTAGGAAGGGTACTACTCCGTCAACATCAACTGGCTGCGCTGTCTTTCCCCCAGCGGCTAATTAGGAGGATCGAGTGCTCTGGAAACCCAGCAACTCACTTAGCAAGCGCGGAATAAAGGTTCCAAGTACTCGGGCTACAGTCAGAGTTCACACCTTGTCTACACGAGCCCTAGCCCTATAAGCCTTTGCGCTCCGAGTCAACACCCATAAGGGCTTCCCATGTAGCTCAGGCGCAGCGTCAAGGACGATAGCTTGGCTTCGGTCTCACCGGCAGCCTCACCTTGAGCCTGAATATACTAGTAGATTGGAGATTGTAGAAAAATATAATTATTTCATACTATGTTATCGCATGTTATATTTAGTTCAGGTGTTGCGCTTCTCGTAAAGTAACCCCGCAAACCCTAGATCTCGTATGACTTTGTGTTTTGCCGTTGGTGTGCGTGCGTCCACACATGTGCAGGTAGGGGTTTGCATGTGTATATCTATGAAACCCATCCATCTGTCTGTCTATCGATAATCTATCCGCCAATCATGTATATACCTGTACATGCCTGAAATAGTATGTATGTATGTACTTATACATGTGTGCTCGCAAACACGGTTGCCTCCCTCTCTCTTTCTCTACATGTGCGCGAGTGTGCACACTGTGGGTTTTCGATGTTGTCGGTCGAGCCTGCGATTTGATGATGAGCTGTTTCTCTTGAAGCGAGATTATGCACAGATTGCTCGTTCTTGAAATCAAAAGCCTTGTCCACCGTGTGCTTAGGTCACATGAGAACCCTCAGAATATAGATCGCCTGGAAGTTTGGTGTCCGACTGGTTCTTCGAACGTGGACCCGCTATGTCTGGTTCTCGTTGGAAGCTGAGACTGTCTTGCCACAGGCCATTAATCCCTATGTGTTCTTGTTGAGCCCCAATCGTAGATGGGGCTGAAACACAAGTATTGAATTTTCGAGACGCAGCAGGCCAAGCAAAACTGGCACCATCTTGGTGAGAGCTTTAGCAAGCCCATGACAAAAGGCTGCCTGACTCTCTGATTAGGGCCTCTACCTTTATGTTTCCTTTTGTCAGGGTTGGGTTGCGCATGTCGTCGGTGTGTTAGGGTCTGTTCCCTTTTTCCAGGTATGCCGGAATGCTTTTCCGAAGTTCTGCCATGTGATCGACACGGCCGGCTGGGAGTAATGATCATGCAGATGCCGACAGCGCTAACACTGTCGAGAAACCCAAACAACCGAAGTGGATACTTCACAAAGGAACAGTGGAACTGTGCGCAGTGTCTCACCATCCCAGCATACCGCAAACTTGTCCCACTCGTTCCGGCTGCTCCACTAGATATCCGTGCTGCGAACCACTACATTCACTACATAGCTCAGCAGCCTCAATGCCATACTTCTTGCAGACGGCCTTGGCAGCATGGCGACAGTTAAGACTGCATACATGATGCGTGGCGTTTGCCTGCGAAAAACTCGGGCATCAGTCCAACCAAGTAGGCGACAGTTTTGTTGGACGGCAAATTCTCCGAAACGTCTCTTGCAGAAAGCCCTGTTAGGCCCTGCTACAAGCAGTCATGATCGGCAACACTCTGCAAAGCTGGGTCCTTCGCTTGTGGATTCCATCGACTGCTCTACGTAGATTGCAAGTACGTCTGGGTACACTAACATGGAGACGGCAAGACTCTATGACGCCTTGACAACCCTTCGTTGGTCGTTGGCCCGAACAAACATCCAAGTCTTTCCCAACTCATCAAAACTCGGGCATGTGATGAGTTGGGTTGCAGCGTTGGAAACTCTGAAGCCCTCTATAAACACTAAGCCCCAAACTTTCAAACTCTGAGCCCTCAACCACTGTCAGCCCTGCATGAAAAACCTCTCAACTCGACCTAAACCGGCCCAGAAGCCTGGTAAAGGCTCTCCAACTTCTCCTGGCAGTGCGTTGAGAAAGCCTCCAGGTCATCGAGCTGCTCGACCTGCTCAGTGTACCTCCGGATCTGCGCTACGGCCGGCGCTTCTTGATTCGTATGAACGTAGCTCAAGATTCAAGGGTTGTAATAAGATCTTCCAAGGGTTGAGTAGGGGTGAGAGGACGTAGTTAAGTGTGGTCATATTAGAATATAATAGTACTGAATCACATAACTTTCGTCCTGATTCTGATGACTTAGAACTCCGCAACAAGGGCACACTCACGGCAAGTCACATAGTATGTAATTTAAAGGTCCGCTCCCGTTGTGGACCTGCAGTTGCGTTTGAGGGATCGACCATCTTAGGTTCACAAAGCCCAAGCTTCAGGCTTCACAGAAATCTGGCCATCCTAAAAGGATCTAAGCGCGAAGAAGCTTTGGAGTTTCGGGCTCGTCGGCTTCCAGGGTATCTTCTTCTGCGAGGCCTCTCAGGCTTTTTTAGCTTCGGCCTTGGCCGTCTCAGAAGGCTGAGTAGGATGAGACATGAATCATGTCCTACCTATCGACCAACTGTGGTTCTACGGCGATACATGTCAGTCTTCTACACACGCTACAGAGGGGCAAATCTACTTTCTGACCGCGGTTTCGAACCCGAAGATATCCGACGCAAGCTCTTACACCACACGCATCTCAAAGTTCTAAGACCAAGGTGCTTGTGGATCAGTTTGTCGATATCGGCGACTTTCTCTGGGTTGTGCTGCTCGTAGATGCTTGAGAGAAGAAGCTGGTACTTCTGGAGCATGGCCAGCACTTCCTGAGTCTGTCACGCTTCATGGCGGAGGGATCCGGTCGACTGAATTCCGAGGTTCGGGTGCGCACGGTGCAATTCACTACTTGTCCTGCACACAAATTGTCACCTACAGACTGCTTTCAGCAGAGGCATGCATGGATGCATTTCGGCTCGGGCTGGCAAGATTCCGGGAGGGAAGCTCACTAGAATGATGTGCTTTAGAGAGGGCTTTGGCAGTTATGTTGGCTGACAGAGAGTCCTGCCACTGATGCAATCAATGTGCTGCGTGTCAAGCACTGCGCATGTCACCATATGAGCCATTATAAAACAAGAACGACATGCTGCTAGTACCACAAGACTTGGAACCTCGAGCTGTGAGGCATCCCACTCCCGCTGATATCGCGGTCGCTGAACAGCCCCACTACGCCGAAAGCCCAAAATCAAGCGCGAGAAGCAGTCTTCTTATCTCCAGCGCGATCTGGCTCAGGGGAGTTCTGCTCCTTCAGGATCAATCCAGATCTTCTACATCTCAGGACATGCCCCGTTCCTTATGAAGAAGGCTTAAAGTCCCAAGGATTACATTCAATCCCGAAGATAAACCTTGCAGATCTTGGCTTCGGCAGGCCGACAAGGCTCTGCAGGTTTTCGTAAATGCAGACCGTAAAAGCCGAGAAAGCCGTAAACTCGGTAAACCCCAAAAAACGCGCAAACCGACAAGGATAATCCTAAATATCTGTTGTCATTCAAGCGGGAAAGCGCCTTTGTAGATGCACCTAGAAAGACCCCTTACTGGCCCCTAAACCCTAAACCCTTACTGTTTCGGGGGTCCAACCCCCCAAAATATGAGCAGTCGTTGGCCGTGGTGGAAGCCGCCTTGTGAGGCCGGCGATGGAGGAGAAGCTTGTCGGAAAGCGCTAAGATGCAGAGGCGAGGGCAGGCTGTGCAGGTTGAAAGCTTGCTTACCGGCTCTTATGTCCTAAGCCCTATAAGCCCTACACCCCATTATAAACCTATGTCCAAGCATGCCCCGTGGCATCTGCCATAGCACACGGCCGTGGCCACTTTCAACACTTGCCATCTCGGCGGGGTTGTGGTACGGCTTCGGTGACATCGTGATTGTTCATTGCACGAATTTTGTGCTCCCTCCCATGCCTTCCTGGGAAAGCGTTCGGCGAGAGGCTCGGCCATTTATGGATGTTGGACCCTTGCGATGGCCTCAAGCAGCGAGGTCCAGCTCGGGAGACATTCGAAATGGCCCGAAATCGTGCAATCGCTTTGTGATTTTCCGTACGAGCTGATGACATGTTGACATGGACGGCTGGCTATGTTGGATCTTCGACTTGCTGTATAAGGCTGTCGTAGCAGCGTAGCATTGCATTGAGCGAAGATTTCCGGTGAAGTTGGGTTCCGGTCGGAGGCAAGGCAATCCAATCCTTTCCTTGGGGCGGCATAAATTGCCGGAACCAGCTTGCTTCGTCCGACCCCTCTCTGGCTTCCAGACCCCACTTTGTCACTATCAATGACAGCGCTTATGACCAAAGATAAAGTCAGGCAAAGAAGGACCCAGCACCGCCTCCTCCACAAGCGCATGTGTTGCCTGGCTTCGCTACGGAAGGAGCTTGCACTGGAATGATTGGAATGCCGTGTGCCTGCTAGCATATCACATCTTCAAGCCACTTTGTGATAACATCCTAGCATGTCGTGCACGGTCGCATTCCTACCAGGCCCTGCCCATGTCCACGCACTCCAACAGCCCCTACATCTTGATTTCGATGCTGAGTTTGCTGCGCATGGATCTAGCTCGGTTGCAGCAGGCTGTCGACACCGTTGTGTCGCAGCATATCTGGCTGTTCACTTCTCTGCCTTAGACTATTTTCCACATGCCATTTGGCATACACACATCATGTTCAGACAGAAGGCTGCAGTCTTGTTTAAAATGAACTGCAAAGAAATACTCAATAGCAGTATCAACACCTTTCAATAACTTGTCGAGTCGTGCATCGTTCGGAGGATGACGACCACAGCGTTCGCAACTCAGCTAGTGCACCCCTGGAGCTAGTTACTAGTTACTAGTTTTGTTCAGACTTGCTGCGACTTCCACGCTCAGCACCTGGGCTCGTGTAACCATGTGTAGTGTGTGATGCGTGAAACCTCTACATGCTACGGGACTGACTTGTCGCAAATGGTGCTGCGGATCGAACCTTATAGGATGCACAGTGGAATTCGGGAGCATGGCCGCAGTGCTTCCCGCCAAGTTCTGCCGGATTCGGGCGCTGGCGCGATTCAGGAGCGCAGCGCTTCTTCTCCGCCCTTATAAACTGGCCCGATTCGGGAGGACGGGCAAACTGCTTTCCGCCAATTTCTGGCGAGATTGGGAGTTGTGGAGGAAAGGTGGCCCGTCTGGCCCGTGCACTGGAATTGGCTTTCTGGGAAACCGTTTCCAGCGGATCACGTGGAAATCCTGAGACGAGAGCGCGGAATATGCACGGCGAGACAGCCGGAGCTTCGCCCCCGCGGCTCCCTAACAGCGTCGTGCGCAGAGCCGCACGCCCGGCTTAGCCAATTCTCTTTTGCACCTGGTAATACTGTTAGAGGCCCTTCTAATTACATAGGGTGTACCACTCTGGGAGGGTTGAACAGAAACAGCAGAAAACACAGCAAGTCCAGGACAACCACATCTCAAATTCTTCCAGCGTAGATGAACCCCAAATGGCGACAGAGCACTACGACGACCACGACAATGACGGCCACGACGACCGCAATCAGGACAACCGAGACCACCAGGACGACACTGGATTCAGAGACATGTTTCCCAAATGGACTGGCGGGATTCAGGACGACGGCCAACATGCTTCCCGCCATACATGTACCATCGGGATTCAGAGACCTGGCCATGCAAGATGCTTCACGATCCAGACACGTGGGAGTGTGTCAATAATGGGACATGAGCGAAGATAGAGCGGCGCGGAATGCCATCACCAGTTTCTCTTCACGCTTAGCTTTCAACGTAAGAACATCATGGTGTGCACCGTGCGGTGTGGGGAATTTTAGCAACTCAAGTCAACAACATGAAGAAACAATGGTCGAAATCATGGAGTGCTTGAAAGTTCCGGTGCAGTCATCTGAGCTTCACATTAAGAAGCCGAATCAGACGACCAAAACCGTGCCAGAACGCTGCTTTGAAACGTGCCTCCGCAATCATCTCTCGGCCGAAATCCAGCAAGGAGGTGCGCCAGCTAAAGGCGGCCTCTTGGGATCTTTACTGCAGTTTGTGACATGCAGTTGGGTTCATTCAAGAGGAGCAGTTGTACCACACCGAGGTAGATCAATCCCTCGACAATGAAAATTTACAAACAAATTAGGCAAGGCTGTTTCGGAAGAGCTTTAGTATACACAAATCTTCAAGCTCGTCCCATAAATGGATGTGAAGGGCTCCCTGTTTCCCCTCGTCTTGCTTCTGGGGCTTTCGCAGGCCGGCTTAGTGCAAGTGTTCGAAATTAAGGGTTTAGGGTTCAGGTTTTTTCTCTCTCGCATTAGGATTTAAGTTTTCTTAAAGTGCAATGCCCCTTCTCCGAACGCATGATCGGTTGGAAGGCCCACTCCTTGAGGAATGTGCGCGGAGCAGTTTTTAGGGTTTAGGAACACCAGTGCTCCCCAAATGTCAGAACATCGTGCCTGCTGCGGCTGTGCATGTTCGGCTGGAGCAGAGCAAGTCTCCTGCGAATTCAGCATGCCTTGCTTGCTTCGGTGTCGAGAGCTGTGTAATTAAACAGCACAGGTGAACATAAGCTCAAGAGCAGGATTGACAGCTTAACAGATTCTTCAGGGCAGGCACCGTGCACAAGAACCAACATAAGCGACTCCATACGCAAGTTGCAAAAACGGACTTCGGCATGCATTGAGGTTGCAGAGCAAGCTCTTCCACAGTCTGCCTGCTGCGGTTCTTGTTGTGGGGCCGGAGCAGCAGAACTCTCCTCCAAGCTAGCCGACGTCTTGATGACTCGGTTAGCTACACTTCTTTTTGTCGAAGCGGTCTTGGAAGTAGCAGCGTTTCAGGCTTTACACATCATCTGGGAATTTCCGTTCCTGCACACTGCACATATCAGATTTAAATTTGGGCATGGTAGGAGTTTCAGTGCTAGCATGTCATGGCACGAGCCTTCTCAGAACCACCCGACCTTCTTCAATCAGCACTCTTCTTCAGCTCCACCATACAGTGCTCGGGCTTGGACAATACAACTTCGGAACTCCTCAGAGCTGAAGGAGCCCGAGAATTCCCCCCTCTCATTTTGAAAGCAGTCTTCCCGCACCTGTACATCCTCCATGTCCTCATGCAATCTCCCTTGAAGGGCAGTTCAAGCCCAGACCGGAAGACAGACAGACCCCTCCTTGGCTAGACATGCAGCCCTCAGCCCATCATTACATGCCCGTAATCCGATCATACACAGCCTCCCCAAGGCCAGCCGCACGTGCCACTGCACCATCTTCAGCGTCAGGCTGCTCTGTTGCATGCGTGGCCTCCGGGTCCATAGGCAGGCTAATTACTAAAGCTTGGGCCGCATTTCTGGAAAAGTGCATCCTTGACAAGCTTTGGGTCTAAATCAATCTGGCACTGCTGCTGTCGCTACTGCTGCCTGTTCTTGCTGCAGTTGGGGTGGGTGGTGGTGTGTGGTGGTGGTTGCTGTCGTTGTTGCGCGCAGTTCGAGCTCCCAAGCCCATGAAGTCCCCGACCAATCATACCGCCCTCAACCCTGCCTTCCCCACGCGTACTGGCTAATGCAGGGCCTTAGTGGTTATAACCAAATTCCTCAGGTACATATATATATATATACGCGTGTCTGTCTGTCTGTCTGTCTATCTATCTATCTATCTGTCTATATATAAATATATACATACATACACACACACAAAAAAACACTTTATTTTCGTCGGTGCCACCCTGTGTACATATACCTACTCCAAAGATCCTCTTCTAATGATTGGGGACCCCCTATAATCTGTCTTCCAGCCTACCCCAAGCTTTGTGAGTCTGGCCTGGCATGGTTCGGACACCAGAGGCTCGCCACCAACAGCTTTGAAGTCGATCTCCTGCTGATCGGGATTTTTTTTGGGGGGGGGGGGGGGGNNATCCTTATTCTGAGGACCCCTAAATGAGTTGGATAAATATCCCCCCCGCCCCCCTCCCTCCGCTACATTTCTGAAATTTGCTCTGAGACTCGGCACAGGAAGGCAGGTGCAACACAGTCTGTCGCACTGAAGGGCTGCGAACAGTGACAATGTAAAGAGTATATCCTGTTTTTGGTAGGTATAAGTACAGCAATGTACAGTAGCCGTGATGAATCTTGTCAACACAAGCAGCTTCTGTATTCAGGCTCTCCCATGATAGGTAGGTGGGCATCTTTCACTTGAAACAGGGCAAGTCCCAGCAAACCTAAGCAGCGAAGCAAGCGATCAGCCGGGAGGACTCGAAGCCTCGAAATCTCCCCAGCCATCCACATCCTCCTCATCTTCCTGCATGGGAAGCACAACTTTTCGAGGCTGCCTTCGGGTTCGAACGGGAGTGAGAAAAAAACACTCCGGTTGGGGATCGAAAGCGCTTTGCTATCTGATAAGTCTTGCGAACTTTGTGAGGTCGCTTCAAAACCCAGAGCTCGAGGCATCTTGGCTCCCAGGACCTCTAGTCGTTTGGGAATTACAGAGAATCGAAGGCATCCTCCATCTCCATCAGCAGCGCATGGGCGCTAGAGTGGTGAGACGCACGCAGCTTCTACAGAACCCCGCGCCCCCAGAGTGGAGGTGTAAGAAGGGTCACCGCATGCGTAGGCTTAGTTCTCGTTTCGATTGTCATCAGAGTGAGTGTTTTGGCAGCAGCTGTCGATTTGGATTTATGACCTTCAGGACCGTACTTGAGGAATCAGGACTGCTAGTTGCACGATTCCAGCTGAAACATGCAGCCCTCATGCGGGAACTTGTGCCCCCCAATCTAACCCTACCCTGCATCCAAGAACCAGCGGAGGAATGTAAACAGCAAGAGCATGCATCCGCAATCTCCGTCTTCAGACTTGTTGCCGACGGGTGTGCTTCAAGAGAGGTACCCCGCGATCTGGTATAATGCTTAAAGGCTGGTTTAACAGAGTGTGCAAGGGAACGAGGTAGGTCGAAACCCTGTCGTCCCACGAGATGGGCAAGACAACGCCTGTCAGCACTCTCCTGCCCTTGACAGCCTAGACATCTCAACAAAAGCCTTGAAAGGTAGCATCGTCTGATACGTGCAGATAAAGATGACTCCTTGGAGTACAGAACACCATGGCCCGTGTCGGATTCCACCCAGCTCTCAAACACAGCCACGAGCATTCAGGCCTCCAGGCTCTAGTTTTGCTCCGCCAGGATATCATAGGACAGGGCAGTGCGTTCCAAACTGGTTCATCCGTATGAAGTGAGATAAACCTTCCGAAGTCCTGGAACCTGCGCCAGATCGAGGCCAAGAAATCTCTCTACAATTCGAGTCCCCCCCTGGCTCCAAAGACTGGGAATGACCGCCCCTCACCAAGGACCTGGCCAGGCTTGGCATCCCGGAAAGCCTATGGAAAGGCAAGACTGGCTGAGAACGCAGCTCTTGGACTTTCTAATCATGAGCCGGCTTGTCACACTGTTGCAGATGAAGCTAAAGATCATGCTGCTGCTGATGACGATGATTATGATGTTGGTGGTGGAAGATGTTGATTGTCATCGATGGTGCCGCTTGCGGTGCTGGCCAACGGTAATGATGCAGATCAAGGCGATGAAGGTGCTGTCAGCATCGTCAACGCCACCATCATATGTGGTAAGTGGTAGCAGTGACAACAATACACCTAAAATTGCATGTTGGGGTGATAAGCATGGGTTGCAACGCAGGATCAACCTCTAGGACTCTAGGGTGGTCACAGTTCTTCGTTCCAAGGACTGACTCATGTGGCGACCCGTTGTTTCAATGACTACGGGCTTTTCGGGCATGTACATATTTACTGGTTTCTCATGGTCGAGCTGTAGAGAATCAGAAAATAACGGCTGTCAACATTCCCAGGATTGTGCTTTAGGCACGCCGGCGAGCTGGGTGGAACTCGTTTCATCCGGCAACGTTTTGACTGTGCCGCTTAATTGGTGTCACTCCGACCCGCACGTCGACACGAACGAAAACAAGCCTCACTACGTTTAGACGGGCGGTTGAACCCTCAACAACACTGAGCCCTTCTAATATCCCCCGGTCGCAGCTGCACAGGCTTTGTGTCAATACGGCATTCTCAGGTTCTAGTACCCCGGCACCTGCATCGTGAAGGTTCGCGAGGCCTGGATCGATGCAACCACCAGTCGAAGGCCACCACACTGCCCTTAACGGTGACACATGCAGCATCCAGTTCCTAGCTGCACACCGTCAACGACTTGCTCACAGAATTGCTGGGGTCATGATGCACACCTTCACCTATCCCCTGTCACAGCCGAGCACATCCAGGTCCCGGCAACCTTCCAAAGGATCGCTGAGCCCTACTGGAGCGAGCCTGAGACATGTTGCCTTCCAGTGCCCATGCTTCAACTCCTTCCGCTTGCAGCATCTTGGCCAAAGACTTCGCCTGCAGGGGCAAGTGGTGCAAGCTTCTCGTTGATGGGCTGAGCAATCTTCGGCAACGAATTCATGGGCAAACTACAGGGGTTCCACAGACAAACGCATCGCTCCTTCGCATTGAATTCGCGGATTGCTGGATGAGATTCTAGACGCGGATTGCAATCTAAACTAAATGACACAGTCTTCGGCACCGCGGATCTCTATAGCCATTCCGACCCGTGCAGCGATTGCCACGATTCGTAGAGGAACAGCCAAAGCTTGTCAGATTTCGGGGGGCTTGGGAGTTTCATCCCCAAGTCCAGGATCACACAAACATGTGGAAGGATGTCGGCCCACGATCGCAGGACAAGTTCTCGTGAGTTATTTATACTGAAAAAGCACTCTGCCCACAAATGGAAGACCTGCAAAGTTCTCAACACAAAGCCGCATAGACACCGCATTAAAAGCTCCCAGCCCCTTTGAGGAGCTCCCAAAGCCAAGGGCACGCGGGGAACCATTGGGCAACACCCGGACCCGCACTAGTCACTAGTTTCGCGATCAACTTCTGCCTCCATGTAGACACCCCTTCGCCTGAAACAGCACCTGCATGCGAACTCCAGAAATATGATGGAATATGTAGGTTTACGGTGGCTCCGGACACCAGGCCTCCCGCTTGAAGAGGACGAAGATCAAGACCTCTTCGGAGACTCGGCGCTTGGAGTGCGTTTCAGCAGGCGCACCGATATTTAAATCTTCAGGCACTACAGAAAGCCTCACACATCTCAACTTCTAGGCTGGCCAGCGCCCTACAGGTACACTACAGCCGGAGGCACCGCGGTAATTAAGTGCTGTGATTTCTCCGGGCTTCCAAATTCCAGGCAAGACTCGATTAAGTTCAAAGCCTGCATAAAACTTGTCCGTTGAACATGGAAGCGTCAGCCAGTACGGCTGCACTGGCTGCAATCAAAACATCCTTTCCTATAAAGCTATTATCGACATAGCCTAGGTCCTGGATAGAGCAGCGCTTCTCACAGCTTTCTCCATCATAAGCCGGTATCCCCAAGGGTGCAGGGAGAGTAGGGAAAGCGGCACGCACCGTCATGTGCTCCTATGTGGAGATCCTATACTCTGGAGCCCTGAGCATCCTGATGGTTGAATGCACTGCCTCCTTGAAGCATCCTTCCTCCGGACAAGGTTCACCAAGACCAGGCAAACAACGACTTAGAACTTTTGGACAACCCTTGGTACGGCAAAAAAACAGGGCGGTCTTCGGTCTTCGTCACCAGTGTCTCCTGGGCAAAAACCCGGCGTAGATGCAAAACCTCAAGCCCCTGCTCAACAAAGCAACGAAAGTCTCAAACAAAGACCCCAATATGAATCCTGACTATGGAACCTGTCGATTCTTACAAGGACCTCCACTGTAACTAAGGACTTATCATCCCCGGACTTTTGGCTCCCCCTGACTAACCCGCGTCTGCCTTCGCCGCTGATCCAAACTCTCGAAGCAAGTCTCGAAGCCGCCTCGCTCGCGATGCCTCTGGGATCAGACGAATGCTTCCCTGGGTTACACAAGGAAGTGAGCAACGCAAACGTGCAGATGTCTGGACTCTCTAATTTACGGTTTAGGCTTGAGGGCTCTCAAATTACAAGAGCTCAGTGGCGGATTCCGAAGATAACTCCGATTTCGGAGCGGGCTGTTTGAGCCTCAGGCCGGTCTGCCTAAGACCACCGGTTATCCTGGCGAAGATTCGGCTCGTGATAGAACCGATGGACCAAACAATAAGCGTGAGCTTGAGTTGGCTCTGAGGCGGGATGTCATACTGCAAAGAAGTTGAAGGCCGCAGCTTCTTGTACAAAAGGTTTTCTTCATTCTGGTCCCCAGGCCTTGGTCACAAGCCACCCAGCGATTGATTGATTGGCGACTTATATTGGGTGTGTGATCCAGCGTATGAATAGATTTACAAGTTCAAAGAAAATGCAACAACTGCCTCCGTGTGTTTTCACGGAGGACAGCATCATAAGCCGGCAAGCTGCCTAAAGCTTTGGCAAGAATCATGCACTCCCGCTTTCTCCAGTAGCGAGTCAGTGGCAAACATGGGGTGAACTGAAGGGGGGGGTGCTGTTTGATGCAGCTTCAATCGTGGCAAGGCCTCGCAGCATCCCTTGTGAGTACTGTAACAGCCACGTCCCCCTGAACACAGGAATCAGACTCATTTGGAGTCGATCTGGTGACGATTTTGTCAGCCCGACATCCAGCCAGAGCCAAGAGACCCGGACGGAAATCAGCAATTGGAAGTCCCAGTCTCTAGATGACCCAGAGACCCTATAAACTCTAAATCCCGGAAGAAACCTGAGCAGCCAACATCCTCATGGCATACCGAGTTACAAAACCTCAACCTCAAAATCTCCAACCCCCCCCCCGACCCAGATCCGATTTGAAAGTGGCCTGGCCTTGGGTACGAGCTCTACCTCCTGTTCTATGAGCTTCGGAATGCCCTCGACGGAGATCTGAAGGGATCCGCCAGACTGCTTGGAGTGGCCCGCTAGGCGTGGTTGGCGAGCACTTTAAGCTTGGACTCTCGCAACTCGGAGATTAGGTTAGGGTTCAGGGTGTGTCCGAGAGCTTTCGGATGGCCTTTTGCGATTGTCAGCCGAAGGTTCCTTTAGGGCGGAAAAGCACGAAAGCAAAGCTTAGGATAGGGATATCCCACATAAACTCCATATAGGCTCCTCGTCCCTGCTACCGAACGTAGGGCCTCTTACCACGGGCACCAAGACTCGCTCTCAGCCAAGATCCCTTTGCTAGAAGATCTGGGCCTTAAGCTGCTAATAACGGCCTTAGAGACTCTTGTCATGATAAACTCGATGCACACATGCCTGTATAGATATACAGATAAATATGTATGTATGTCTGTATGGTACGCAAGTAAGTAAGTAAGTAAGTAAGTAGGTAGGTAAGTAAGTAAGTAAGTAAATAAAGAAGTATGTAAGTATGTAAGTATGTACGTATGTATGTATGTATGTATGTATGTATGCATGCATGCATGTATGTGTGTGTGTATGAATGTATCTATGTACGTACGTATGTATGTATGTATGTATGTATGTATGTATGTATGTATCTATGCATGTATGTGTGAGGGTGTGTGTGTGTGTAAGCACATACAAATACTGATGTTATCTTGCAATTGCTATCTATTTCTGTATCTCCTTAGCTTAGGGAAGCACCTTCAGGGCGCCAGAGCGCAGAATGACCGACAAGAGCTCCTCCGCATTGTGGGTGGTGGTTTGGGTGGGCGGGACGGGGTGTAACACAGCTTGTTAAGGGCTCAGGTTGTCAGCTTCATTTCCAGGCACGCCTACGGGTCTAGGGCTTCTATGGCATAGCACCGAATATTACTTACGAATCATTCAGGGCCCTGCTTGTGCTCAGGATGGGGGAGTCGCTCAAAACGCAGGGGAAGCGAATAATCTGATTTGGGTCTTACACCGGGGGTCTCGAAAACTGCTCACAAATCCGAATTGCGTCATGTACACACAAACACAATCACAAGCATATGAATACATCTGTACTCGTATACATAATGTGTATGTGTATATATATATATATGGACCGGCTTGAAAGAACGCTTCAGCCTCCACCTCTGAAAAAATCCACCTGCCCTAGGCTGGATGCCTGGCAAGAGGCGGTATAACCAACCTAAGCCCCGTGTGACAATGATACTTTGACCGTCCGTCTGGGGAGTCCAGGTTGCAGAGAAAAGGAGAGTCAATCGCCGCCTGCACACAAAGATTTCAGGGTTGGGGGGTTTCGGATTCAAGGTTTCGGGTTTTGGCATCAAGTGAGGCTTAAGGATCTCAAAGGTTTGCAAACTTCCTGGGCGGCACTGTGGCCGCTTTGGTCTGCTGCTAGCAATACTGGCGGATTGCGGCTGATGGTCTTCTTACGGCCGCAGCAATATTACCCAGTGCCAGCAGCACTTCGACAACGATGTTTGGTTTCAACATATGCTACATGTGCCAGATTTGCAAGTCAAACTTCAAAATCAGCATAACTAGCAACGCTTCTTCCGGTTGTCGCCAGCTACCACTAGTTCGGGGGTCTGCGATGGCGGATCCGGCTGCTAGCGAATGGCGGCTGCCAAAACGGTACCCTGAATCAGCTCTCGCGGGTGCTTCTACCCGTGCCTTCCACGTCACTGTAGTATTGACGCTCGAACAGTACGCCCTATTGCGAGCTTCAAGGCCAGAGAAGGATTCAGGAGACATGGACGTCTCCGTTCTGCAATTTATACCTGCTTCATCCTAGCCTCATTTCGCGAGAAGTGTCAAACGTCAGGAATTCCACATGCCGCAGGCAGCTGCCGCTAGCATGTTTCGTCCCTGCAGCCTCGATTTTCGGGCTGGTTGTTCTCCAGGAGCTGGAGTTCCAGGATTTTCGTGCCTGATATATCCATTTAGAGGCTGTGGAAGTTGCCTGCAGCATCCGCTGGTCAACGCGTTGATGTCCTGGCTCAGGAGAAACCCCGGCGGCCGAGGATGAAAGCAAGGATGTAACAGAAGGGGCATATGATGCCATATATACCATATGCATAATATGTATTTGTGTGTACACACGAGTAATGTGTATATATATATATACATATATACATATATATATATACATACACATACATATGAGCCGCTGCGTTTCTTTACGTTCGGGGCTGCTTATGCTATCTCGTACGGGTCTCCCTATTTCGTTCGTTCATGCTTAGTACTGGCAGAAATTCTCGATCTCGTTC
>CAJNJA010063720.1:0-23219 GCA_905231915.1 Symbiodinium necroappetens
TGCTGGTGCTGCTGCTGCTGCTGCCGCTGCCGGTGCAGGTGCTGCTGCTGCTGCCTCATCGTGTTTCTCAGGCTACGGATACCACGTGGTGGAGAAATATGCTGCTCCTCGACCGCATTCCTCAAACCTAGCGAATTGCAGTTCCGTTGGAGGTCAAGATTGCTTCCCTCCCCGTCGTGTTGTTGGGCGTGCTCGGTCGATCGACGCCGCATTCCCTCGAAGATCAGGCGCTACCTCGCCTCGCGTCCCGTGGTCGGCTGGGCCTACTGGCCGCTGAACGGCATCCTGCCCTTGTTTATGAATATCAAGCAGCGGCTGATGCCTGTCCTTTTGACTCTGGACTGGTGTGAGATGCCTCGTGAAGCGGTTTTGAGGTGAGAAGCGGCCTGGCGAGTTCTGTGGCTGCAATACAGCAATATTGCCCGCATCTGTTCACTCGGCATGGGGGTCTCCGAGCTTTCAGCTCGGCTCAGGCGCGAAACCTATGGTATTCTGCATGATGACATGCGTACAATCAGGCGCGCTGCGGTTTGTGCTTTAGCGGTCATAGCAACTTTGCAAGCATCCTTGGAAGCTTGCAGACTGATCGCACTGCTGCGGATTTGCAGGCATCCTTGGAAGCTTGCGGATTTGCAGGACTTGCTGTCGAAACGTCTCAACCCTGTCTGACACCAGATGTCGGCGCTGATCATGTAGCTCAGCTACAGATTGGCTGACTAGTGGGCTATGCCAATGTTGTGTAGCCTTTTTGATACCTATTTCAACAAGCTCCATGACGGCGTAACTGTGTCATGGCAAAAAGTCCATGGCATGCAGCTTTTCGCGGGGAGCTGAACGTTTTAATTTCGACAGCTCCTGCATGCCCCATCAGAAAATCTTGTGTGCTTCAGTTGTTGCCGGGGTGCTTGCACACCCAGGCCAGCCATTGCCTGTCACTGTAGCTTTCCCAAGGATTGTCCGGATCCAGCACAGGCCAGATTGCAGTTTCACCAGCCAGTTTTAGCAACCTTCGCTTCATCCTGTGGAAATGCACAGCGCTGGAAAGTAGACGGGATCACACTTCCAGCTTCGTGTAAGCATGCTTGGACAGCAGTCTTGGTGCAGAAGTGCCACAGGGGAGGGGCACAGAGGTAACAGAGAAACCTGTTTCACCTGCAGGGTTGCACAGGCCCTGTTCTCGCCAATGAGACCAATCCATCCCGAGACCAAAAAATTCTGCCTAGGGCTGTAGGTAGGAACGACTACCTCTAGATGTGCCGCAGTGTGACATTCGCGGGGAAGTTGTTTGACATCTCAAGCAGGAGGTAGAAAGCTGTCACGGCAGATGGATTTATGCTGGCAGCCCGCCGCTGTGTTGTTACGGAGTTTCAGACAGTCTCCTGCATAGCACAGTCTGAAGACGGGAGACCCCAGTAACTTCTGGCATTCTAGTAACCACCATTGGATCCATCTTTATCTCCAGTCAGTCGCCGGTCGCATGGCGCAATGGAGATCCTTGAGGATCCCTGGAGCAGCCCCGGCTTTCTTAGCTCAGAGAGAGGCGTAGGAGCGTAGGTTAGGTGAATTTTTGTTGTGCGTAGGGCAGTCATAGGCGTGTTTTTCGGCTTCCTTGAAACGGGGAAACCTGATCGATGGCTATGCAGTCTCTGGCATCACGATCACAGCGAATACCACAGACAGAAAGAAGCACCGTAACAAGAAACGAGCGACGGAAACACTGCTTCCTTGCCGAACTGCCAAACCACAAGCCTCCTGCAATGGACAGGTGACCGGGTTGGTGTTCGAGAGGCCATCCACCGCCTTCCAGCAGAAGGCTCCTGGTTCTCCTGGTCCTGTCGCCTTTCTGGCAGTCTGTTCTTGTCAAGTGGACCCAGGGCCTTCGACCGCTACCCACAACTCGTACCAGCCGCCCAGAGCTCAAACGGGAGTCTTCAGCGTTCCTGCCAACTTGTCCCATCTGCGCTGCTTTGTGAAAGAAGGTATGTTGGCCTGCAAGAGTGGGAGAACATCAAAGCCAGTGTGGCGCATGAGGCGGCGAGCAGTGGGAAAGTCAGGTCGTAAAGTAGGGCTTCGGCGTTTGGGCGTGCTGACGCAAGGTCTTGAAATAGAGGCTCGGCTAATTTTTCTCGCGGGCGCAACCCACCCAGCACGCCCTTTCGTGCAGAGAGTCAAACACAGAGAGGTCGTGTACTGACACGTCAAAAGGATGTTAAGCAGATTTTGTTGTGACGCGATCACTTCTGAGCTGTCAGCTTCCACTTTGCTGGAGCTTTTGGCTGCAAACGAAGTTGAACGTTTGACGGAGACATGCACTGGTCCTTTCTTGTTTGAAACTGCCTATCTTTCATGTTCCGCCGCAGGTGATACCAACAAGGCGCTTCCACATGAGTGACTACAAGGTTCCGGAGGTTGGAGACCTTGGCAGGTTAGCTTGAGCCGCCTTGTGCAAAACCCGCTCAGCAGAATTGGAGGACTGCTCTGCTCTGCGTAGATGCACAGACTCGCATAGTGTGGCTTCGTGAGTGGCAGCCCCCTGCATGGGCGCAGGGGGGTCGCATGTCGTATTGTGGCGGTTTCGCCACGAAATTGGCAACCTTCTCAACATTCATGCAGGCACGTCCAGGCAGAGTACCGTTCGGCGTAACGGAAACAGTGGCGCAATGGTGAAACGCACGAAATATGTGCCTGCTTGATTACTGGCGCAGGGCTGGCATGAGTGGCGCGTCTGCGTTCCCCTCCTCTCTTCTGGCACTGAGACCTTCTGGACCCTAAGGAGCAACTGCTCAAGCAGAATTATGCACTCAATAAGCCTGTGTATCTCAGAGCAGCAAGCATGCCATGCTTGGTGAACAAGCCTGCAAATGCGACATTGAAGGACTGCGCCATGTGCGATCACATAAAATAATAATCACCGTTATTGGCGGTCGCCAACCGCATTTAGGGAACCAACAGATAGGTTGTTGAATCTACGTGTCGCATCTTGGAAAGGTCCTTGTCAACAATGGGTTTCTTCCTTAGCGTAAGTTGTAAAGTCTTCAGTTGTAAATTGTAAAGTCTGAGCAGCGAGAAGTTACTTACCATTCCCATAAATCCCACCAGAAGACTGTATTCGTTCAGGTGGAAGAGTCGCACTCCGAAGCTGTGGCTGGACTAGAGGCCGACACAGAGTAGAAAGGGGTCGAAAGGTGGCCCTATACCGACCACTCTGAGCTTTGCATCAGGGAGCACACTCGGTACCACAGGACATGGCCGCAGGCCCGCGAGGTCACAAGTGACAGTTGGGTCTCAACACTCCTGTGATCCTGTGCAGGACTCGCCGGCGGTTTGCAGCCCAGTGGTCCCCTGGCTCCGCTTCGCCTGCACTTCAGCGCCCCTCCTTCCTCTGAGGCCAAGGCCAATCGGGGAAGCGCTCGCCGAGGCCGGAGCCAACGAAGTTCAACGAAGCAAGTCGAAACACGTTACGCTGGCCGCTGGAAACGAGCCACCTTTGCCGATTTCGGGGGGCGCAAGGCTCCTGCTTTACAGGAGTACGCCAAGCGCCGTTCCAGACAAGCATAGGTCGTTTGAGCGGCTGAAGCACTAGGGCGAGTTTCCTCACCATCTCTTTTCTTAAGTGCCAGGGATGCCTCTGCCTCGCCGAAAGTCGATGCACTGCAGCGCTGGCTCGTCGCCAAGGTGGCAAGAAGATGAAAAAAGAGCTCTTGGCATATTTGGCATGGCGTCCGCATGTCCCTTCCATGAAAGGAGCAGGCGCTCCAGTTCCCGTCGTTGCCCATCGTGCGAGCCTGTCTGATATGTAGCTCTCGAAAAAGACTCCTCTACTGCTCAACAAACGCCCATGAAGGCAATACCAAATCATTCGCCCAGACAGCGGCCAACCAAAGTCTGAAGCTTTTTCTGGAGTTCTGACCCTAATTCCATGTCAGAAGCTGAAGTTTTAGGCTGTGGGCAGATTGATTTGTGCGAGCTCTGCTTCGTCGGGAGCTCAGCTTTTTCGCTGAGTTCTGCGGTACTCGTGGTCAGCTTTGGCTTTTTGCCGTTCCCCGTCAACATGTTTGGAGGAAGTCCATGAACAGAATATGCTTCCTTCCTAATTCCTAACAGGAGCCCAGTTCTGTTGTGATAAGAGATCAACAATCCGCGAGGCACGGATGACAGGGCATGGATGTCCCTAAGCCTGAGCATGCGACACTCCTTGGACCGGTTTTCAGTTGCTCTTCAAAAGCTTGACCTGCCACAACATTCACAAGACTCGGCGAAGGCCGTGCTTCGTGCGATGCAAGTTGAAGCATAACGAAAATCCCAAAACTGGACCTGACGGCCATGGGCCAAGGCCAAGGCACGGGCAAGAGCAGTCCTTGGAAGTACAGGCAGTGTTGTGTGCCTTGTCTTTCAGATGATGTGCTGGCACATCACACCAGAGCGTAGGTGAACACGGTGAACCCGACGAACCTCGCCCCGAAGAGGCGACCCTCTGCGGCAGCATGCAGCATGCCTATGAGATTATCGAGCGAGGCGAGATGGCCCTGTCAGGGCGCCACAAATCCGTGACAAGGCCTTCATGTGGGGGGGGGGGGACTGATGACTGGTGCTGACACCTATCGGAGCTCTGAGTCGCCGGTGTGACTTGTGTACATGCGAGGACAAGGAGAAGTATCCGTCAGGCTGGGCTGTGCTCACCTGTTTCATCGCACCCACACTCCACAGATCGATTTGTGCGACGAGGCAAGCTTATGAGACCCGTGCGCAAAGCTAATGCCGACAGTTGGCAGAAGTGCGAGCCTTTGTTTTGTACCGTGACCTTCGCGGACTAGAAGTAAATAGTACGACACGTGAGGGGTATGCCTTGCTCAGGTTGACGGAGGTCCTCGACAGCCCAGGTAGGATCAATGCGGTGCGCCTGGGAATATGATGCAGTAGGAGGGTGGTGATTTGCGATTGAGCGTTTGCAAACCAGTAAGCCCTGCGCAGAAAGAGTCGCATCCTTCACGAGCATTCAATGTGGTTCCGAAGACGAACCTGAGAGTGGTTTGAAGCGCAGAGAACACCCATGATTCACAGCGCGGCAAATGGCCAGGGCTAGAGCTTCTTCAACTCTAAAGGATTTGCTTTCGCTCGTCTGTACTGTATGGGGTTTGGCCGTGCAGAGACTTGTGGGCGAAGGCTTAGGAGCTTGAGACCGTGATCTCAGATGATCGCGAGCTTCTTCTCTTTCACTCGTGGCCCAAGCCCGGGTACGCTTGTGTCCATTTTACAGTCGTAAGATGTAGTTAGTATTTATTGCTAGATGCTGTCATCTGTGTTCTGTGTGTGTCGTCAGTATGCAAGAGAGGAATGCTCGGCTGTCCAAGCCCTACCTAGCATAGCCTCATCCTGATGAGGCACTCAAATCTGCCAGTGTGTTTCCGAAGCTTTCTTGCATCCGAAGAACGGAGCAGAAACTGCTGACACGCGTCACTCGCTGTGGATGCTTTGCATAAATTGACTGGCACAGCTGATTCGACCGCATCGGAACGGCTCCAAGCATCAATGCTGTAGGACTATCATCAAGCAACTTCCATGGCGCAGTCGGGTTCCGACACGGAGGAGCTCTTGGACGGGTTCGAGCACAACACGCTCTCATTGCGCCGGCTCTTCCCACGCCGGGTGGTGCTGGTGCTTACTGGGGTGGGTCTGCTAGCCGCGACACTTCTGTCACAGAGAGGCACTCGCAGCCTCCGCAGCAAGAGGGAATTTGTCGGCCTCGATGCCGCATGCTTGGAGATGGGCATGTTCTATGCCGATCCACACAAGATGGACAACACGGAAAGGACAGTCGAAGCTTCGGCGGAAGCTTGCAAACAGCGATGTGGAAGCACGCCTGGGTGTGAGCACTTTACCTTTTGGCCAGATGGCGGCTGCTTGTTGACAGATGCGTCGTCTACAGCGAAGGCTGCCCCATATATGTACTCCGACACCGTTTCCGGTCCAGTTTCTTGTCACGAGGAGTCCTCGACATCTGACGCAAAGACATCTCAGGATGAGGCAAAAGGCAATCTTGTAAACACGGTTCAGCCCCTCGTTGCCGCCGTGCCCGGCATTAACGGTACTTTGTGCTCTGCATACCCTGCTTGCATGGCGGTGGGGATCAGCGAAGGAAGCTGCTGTCCGAACGACGATAAGGTGTCTTTGGGCTGCTGCAATGGCTTCCCACCTAAGCTTCCGGAACTGAAGGTAGCAGCTGGGACCGAGTGCAGTGCTTTCCCTGCATGTGCGAGGATGAACATGACAGGCGCCTGCTGCCCCGCAGCAGATGGTGTCCGGCTGTCTTGCTGCGACGAAATCACCTCTGTTTAGTGTGATGGGTGCCGTGAGAAACGTACTCGGTACTCTTACAGCCCTTGCGAAGGTAGAGCAGCTGCAATGACAGCTGACAGCACACGCGCAATCTGCGAGGCCATTCGATGTGACGAGAGTGAGGAGGCAGTGAAAAGTGATGGAGCGAGAGTTGTTTCTGACAGTCTGATACTGCTAGTCGGGGGGAGCTGATAGGTCAGTTCAGCAAGAATACAGAAATGCAACGCATCCTTCACGAGGATCAAGGGAGAGACACTCAACACCGCGTATATAGTCCTGTTTTTTTCTTTCTGTCGAGTATGGCTCCATCCGGCTCCGACACAGAGGAGCTCTTGGATACGCCCGAGCGCAGCAGCCCGGCCTTCCCGCGGCGGGTGGTGCTGGTGCTTACTGGGGTGGGTCTGCTGGCCGCGACACTTCTGTCGCAGAGAGGCACTCGCAGCCTCCGCAGCAAGTTGGGCTTTATCGGCCTGGACGATGCGTGCTTGGAGATGGGCGTGTTCTATGCCGATCCGCACAAGATGGACAACACGGAAAGGACAGTCGAGTCCTCGGCTAAAGCTTGCAAATTGAGATGTGGAAGCACGCCTGGGTGTGAGCACTTTACCTTTTGGCCAGATGGCGGCTGCTTGTTGACAGACTTTTCGTCCACAGCGAAGGCTGCACCTTATCAGTACTCCGACACCGTTTCCGGCCCAGCTTTCTGTGGAGGACGACCTGGTGTGGACGGAGTGATGCCAGGTGCACAGGCAATTGTGGGTGCAGACCCTTATGCAGAAGACAAGAAGCCTACCACCGCCGTCGTTCCTGGCATCAATGGGACCACCTGTTCAGCATATCCTGCCTGCACGGCGGTAGGAATCAGTCAGGGCTCGTGTTGTCCAAACGACGACAATGTGTTCCTGGGTTGCTGCAACGGCTTCCCGGCGCCACAAACGAAGGTGGGGGCCTTGAATATGCTCGCTTTTTTTATAGCTTTTTGGGTCACTCCAACATGCCATTTCTTGTCACTGGACGCGGCTTTTGCTTGTGTCCCTGAGGCCCTGCCGATCCTGCCGGGTGCCCAGTGCGACCTCTTCCCGGGCTGCGTGAACATCACTGGCTCCTGTTGTCCGGCTGCCGATGGTACCAGGCTTGCTTGCTGCGATGCCCCTGTAATCTAAGCTCGGAGAAAGAGCTTTCACACGCATCCCATACACTGCATTCTCGAAACTTCTGCGTTATGCCACCAATGCGCGGCTCATCACAGCCTTGCCGGAGCTTCAAAACATGGGTCAGCCAAACTCTGTCCCGTTTTGAGCATTCGTTTGCTGCTGTCGCAAACCTGAGAATGGTTAGCCAGAAATCCTGTCACCGATTTCATGTATGATGCTCGCAAGTCGCTCAGTGCTCTCGGTGCTCTAGAGCCTGTTTGGGGGCGAGTTGAGTTTTTGCAATGGAGGTGCGCGAATGTGTTCGGAGAGTCTCACATCGACCAAAGTTTCGGTTGAAGGTCGCCTTGCTAACGGCCGGAGCCTCTGTCACTGGAGCCGTCTTCGGCATCCTTGCAGGACGTGGCTTCAGGTGCGTTCCGCGGTAATGCATGTTAATGCTGTGCCCTGGTGCTCCGATGCAAATGTCGCTGCCCGCAGGCGGGACCGCGACCTGGTCAGTGCCACAGACTCAGCACCGGGAGATGGTAGCGGGGGTTCTCTACCATGTCTCGGGACAAGTACGTCCTGTGAAGTAACATATTAAGGCAGGCCCTTTGTGACTTCGTGGCAGCTGTATCAGAGCTGTAGCGGATTTCCCGCGATAGCTGTAACGGAGCTTTAACGGACGCCGTAATGTTGCTGCCACTTGTATGCGAAGTGACAACTCCTTGCTTTCATGTTTCAACGATTCAACGATCGACATGGAGGATCTTCGTAAGTCGATCACATCCAAACTTGCATGTTCCGTGGCCATTTTTGTATAAGAATCGAATTCAAAAGTCTTCTTCTCGCATCTTCCTAATCCCGAGTTATCTAGATCTCGAATGAACCATTTCGGTAAGAAATGCGTGATACACAGATTATGACTTCGAATGAAGTCCGAAACTGCAGACCACGCCACCGATGGAAAGCAGTTGAAGAAAGCTGCGAGCTCGCCAGGGATCTGTGCCGAATGTGTGAAAGCTTTCGTTGTCACGGGGCTGCAACGCGAGCTGTAATGGAGCTATGAGTAAGGGAGCTGTGACGGAAGTTATAAGCTACAGCGGAGCTGTAGGAGCTGTAACGCAGCCGTAACGGAGTGTCACGAATCTGTAACCGAGGGAGCTGTTGCCCCTGATTGCAAAGGGATTATGTGCCGGAAGCTCCTTCTGCAAGGAGCCTGAAGCATTGGTTCCTTATGTGGGAGAGCGCCCAGCAAAGGCAGGCCAGCCACACCCCGTGTCGCTTTGGCTTTGAATGAGTTGAACGATCTGAGGCCCGGCGGCTCGCCCGAGCTTCCGAGGCTCAAAGATATCCTTCTTCACCGTGTCACCGTGTCCGTGAAGATGCTTTTTTAAGCAGGTTTCCACGGAACTGCAGCGCATGTTCCTCGTGCGAGATGCCTTTAGTCGGCAGGTGGTTGCAATGCGATGCCGCATCCCACGTGCCTGCCCCTGCAGGGTCCTGTAGCCCCCAGCCCAGGCGACCACACAGATTGCACAGGAGATGCTCACATTGAGACAGGTGCCCTGTTGTCTGAGTATGAACCAGCTGGGTTCCTGTAGATAGTTCGCTGGCAGTCTCCGACTAAAGGCCCGATCGCTAGAGGTTGGAACTGATGACTGGACTTGGATAACGGTGTTTGAGGATCTTCAGCTTTGTCGCTGTGCCCAGCTTCAAAGCTGCAAGCAGCTCCGTCTGGGTCAGCTGGACGCGAAAGAGGTGCTATGCGTCTGTGGGCAGTCGTGACTTCAAGATGTGCCTTCCTGGCAGATTCAAGAGCACGTGGCCATGCTTTCGCTCCTGGGAAGCAGGCTTGCCCCAGTGAAAGTCATGCTCAGAGACAGAGGCACTACTGATACATCTCAGAAGTCGTAAGGCCCTAACGGCCCTAAGGCGTAAAGGATTGTCCCGTCTGTGTGGGCAAGCTATTGTCGGAGAAGCAAATCCGATAACTGCTGCAAGGCTCGGCATTGATCCAACGTTGCATGGAACCTGGTGCCTGCCAATGTTATTTCGTTCCTGGGGCCACTCAGCCGCCCAGGATAGCTGCCCTTCCTTCCGCCGCTGCAGGGGCAAGGCACAGAAGATCGAAGAGTTCTGTCGCCACATCTTGTAGACCGACCGCTCAGGGCGCCGCTAAGTGTTCCTTGACCGGCATTTACATGTGACCGTCCCACCGTTTTTTTCTGCGCAGCCTTTGGCCCTCTTGAGCTTTGCACCTCTCTGCTGCGTGCTCTTCCCCATATTGCGTGCCCCCGTATGGCTTTGCAATGCTTTGCAGCTCTTCCTGCCCGTGGTTGGGTCTCTCGCCCCCTGCTTGCAGCTCTTTCGGCACAGGCTTGCCAGCTCCTGTATTCTACACGTAGTGCGCGCTGTTGGCGCATCCACTTCCCGGTTACCCTTGCATCCTGAGACTGCCATTGGGCTTGAGAGACGCCGTTCTGACCCTTCCAAATCCTCTATACTCTATACAGAGGCGAAAGGACACTCAAAGAAATGTGGAGGAGGAAGGTGTGAAGGTGGTACTCTGTTCCACCCGACTATCAAGACCTTGCAGATCTCCACGCAGCGCCTCTGCGCATTCCTCCAGTGTGCAGGTGTGGGTCGCCTCCATCAATGCATGTCACCAGCTCAGAGATGTCTGGCTTCAGAATTCTTGTAACGAGGTTTCTAGTGCCCGCTGAAAGGCCCATTGTATGTGCCTGACAGTTCCGCTTTGTCACAGCAACCGTGCAGGCATGCCACTGAGAAGAACCAGTTCGGCAATCAGACATTTTATCAACCACGACTGACAGCCAACTCATTCGTCCAGCAGCAACACATTCCCACAAATCAATTGGATCTAATCTAGTCACTAGTCGCCGAGCGAGTGGCAGTGATGGCGCCCCCGGCAAGTTACAACGACAAGACCTTCGCAGATGTCCCAAAAAAGGACTTGGCTCGAAGATGTTTGGCAGCAGCTCGCTTTGCCACCTGCTGCCCTGCTACTCATTCTTCTGCTGACATCACTTGAGCATCATGGACCCCGATCATCCTTAGAACATCTTGCAAGCAGCTCCAGAGCTTTGATCAGTCTGGCAGGACGCGAAGCCGGGAGTCGGATTCATTCTGTGTTTGTGGGCGTTCTTCATTCTGACCCTCAGCGCGTCTGGATGAAGCCCAGGGCCGTCACATCGCTAAGTCGGAGCACTGCATCCTCGTGCTCAGGAATCGAGCACTTCATCCTTTGGTCATCGACCTCTCCAAGGTTGCCGCAGTGGTTTCAAGTTGGACATTGCCGCAGCTTTATCGCACCATCGCCCCTGCCAGGTTCCCATCGTGCCCGTCGATGACACCCAGGCCGGATGCCGGTGTGCCAAGCCTGCCAAGATTTCATGCCATTTTATGGCCTGCGTCGCTGCGTCAGGCCGAGTATCCTGTAGGCCTGCTGCATGGCTGCACCTGCCCACAGTCTAATTCTAACTGTAACTGAGTAGAAGTTCAGGAGATCTGATAGCTCAATGCCTCTGCAATGCATGCTATGCAGGCACGAGGGTGTGTCTGCGAGGAACGGGCAAGTATTACAAGTGCCTCCCCTCAGCATGCCTTATCGTCTTGTCACACCTTGAGGATGTATTTGTGGTGTGCGTTGAAGGCCCTGGAATCACTTCTATGCCGATGTCGTAGATACGTCAGGGGATACGACAAAGGTGGGCGCGTCATGCCATCGTTTTGTCCTGCTATTTCGCATGTCCTTGCAGCTTCTCGAGACAAGCTGCTGAAGCTGTTGCTCTCATAGGTGAAATACATTGACGGCGGCTACAAGCGCTTCAGCAAGAGACAGTTCAAGAAGTTGTTGATCCGAGTGCCAAAGGCCTGTGACTTTCGTTGCTGTGCTGAGTCGACAGTGGCCGAGTCAGGCAGAAGCGGGCAAGTACGAGGCCGCAGCTCTGCATCTTTGAGCACTCGAGCACAGCTCTGGTGCCAGGTCGGGATGCGGGTCCTCTTGCACGGCACTGGCAAGTGGTCACAAGGAACCCAGGGAATTGGACCCCGAGACTTGTCCCCTCTCTGTGTCTGCAGGACAGAAGTTTCATGCGGACATTGTGGACGTGTCGCGTGATACAGTGAAGGTGCGCTTCACTGACGGCGCCTCGGCTTGAACCCCTCACATACTTGCAACAATCTGCTTGTGAGCATGGGTTCGCCTCCAGGATCCTACAAGCGCTACGGCAAGGATGAGTTCGAGGAAGCATTTGCTACGAATTCGGCTGACAAGGACCCAAACCGTCAGCTCTCGGTGTCTCTTTGCTGACATTCGACTTGTGAGGCCCAGGTGGCCAAAGAGCTTCCCTACAGGCCTGGCTGGACAGTTTGAGATGGGGTTCGATTTCCGCGAAAGCGGAGCTAGGCTTGAGTTTCGTCCTGCTGATCGGACCGGGGGGCTATATTGATTCTGTGGCTGCGCAGAACGTCTCTTTACTTGTAGCAGTTGCAGTAGCGGGGACAGCAAAGAGCACTAGATCCGGTGCCGGCTCAGTACTCTCTCGTCATGTAGGATGGCTTTCGCTGGCGTCGGCTTTGCCCCTCAGATTGCAACTTTCTGGTTGATTTCTAATCAAAACGACCAACACCGCTCTCAAGCGACGTCGACTGTCAGCATTCTTCCCTACAGACCCGGCCCTCCGATCCAAGCAGGTCAGGACCTTTGAGACTTTTGTGACTTGTCAAGTCAGAAGTTTGTGTGTGAGACTCGGACAGGAAGATGACCCCTGTCATCGCGAAGTCGTTCATCTGCATTTTCATCTTCAACCTCCTGTCTCTTCGGGATCCGAGGTGCTGCGAGCAGTCTGAATGCCAGTGCAAAGATTACAGCGAGAACGCATTGCCACGCCAAGACCGACATGCATAGTGAATGTTCAAGAGTCTGAGAATAACAATACTCATTGTGAGGATATCATATTGTGTGTATGCGCAAGCCTCAGGGTTTGTTTGTCGACGCAGGGGATGGAAGGTGGGGCTCATCAGCTGCTACACAGGCCCATCCATGAAGCAACTCGGCTACCTTTCTTGCTGAAGTATTCCTTGCTTTGGGCGTTCGACAACACTTGGGCTTTCTTGCGCAATCTGCACAAGATGCATGTTTCAATGGTGAGGATCTACTCCTACATCGGCCTCCTGTGCGCCACCGTTAGCGACCGGATTCTGACAATTCCGTCGTGTGCTTGTCTGCCAGGTATGCGGTTGGAGATTGGTTGGAGATGAAGTCAATGGGCTCTATGGATGGTGCCGCATACCAGGCCATGGGGGTTCCCTGCGACTCGCCAGTGACAGCCGGGATTTGGCAGGTCCTCCTTCAGTCCAAGCTCATCATCACAGCACTCATTCTGTGGGCCATCAAAGGCACCACCGTTGGCTCGCAAGGTGTTGTGGAAATTCGGGGCTTTCTTCGGACTGTGGGTCACTGCCTGAAGCCAGATTGCCATCACAAAGAGCGGCATGCTAGCCCCAGAGATGTTGAATGCCATTGTGTGATAACGTGCACAAAACGGTTTGTGCGAGCGTAAGAAGAAGAACTGCCTGTTTCGGCGGAGTGGGAGGTGCCTTGTCGCGTTAAGCGAAGGGCTAGCAAACAATTCAAGCTTCGTCCACTGCTTCATAGAGAAGGTCTGTAGCTGGGCTCCCTCATCTGGCACCTGCCTGCTTCGACGATGCAGGCGACAAGGCCAAGCAGTCAAAGACGCAGTGGTCCACCCTGACGACACTGACTATTGGCACGCCTGCTAGCATGCCATTTTGTTGCTTTCGCTGCGCTCATCAACCTGGTTCTGCAGCAACCACGGAAGGCATGATTATCTTCATGGTTGCCGAGTCTGGCGCTTCTAAAGGCAGCACTTCCTGAGCTGCACTTTGCCGACTCACTCTTGTACTCAGCACCGGATGCCTGAATGATTGAAGATGTCCGGATCTTCGATAATGAAGTCCCCGCCAGTCAGCAGCTAGCTCACTGAACTCGCATGAGTCTGCTTTCCGGTCTCAGGCGCCCCTAAGCAGAGGCAGGCTGCTGGTTTTCTCGGGACTTTCTTCGTCTTGATGAAGGCCTGGGCTGGTTGCGTTCTATTGAATTGGAGTCTTTGCAAATTTCGGGTGCGAGGGTGCTTTGACAGGTCCTGATCTCCTGCTACGGCGCCGTCGTGACGGACAAGGAGCTAAAGCAGTACAAGGACTGACAGTGGGTCACTTTTCAACTTCGGTCGGTAGCCAGGGGGAGCCCCCCCCCTGTAAGATTGACTCATCAATTGATTTAGTGGCAGGAGGAAGGGGGGGTCCCCCCCCCTTGGGAGGTTTCATCTAGTTGACCTTGTCGCTGTAGATAGTTGGCATCAGACTGCAGGCTTTGAAATGTGGCTGTCTTCGTGGCAGAATAGATTTTAGGGAATAGGCGTTGCAAATTACCTCGACGTACAATGAGATGCATTGCAGAGTAATCCCTGACCAAGCACACCTGCTTTGCTCCCTTGCTGTTCCGGCCTTGCTCTAGCGTTCGTAGCCCAGCTCTCGAGTGCACAACACATCAGTTCGACTGTTTCGAAGCAGATGAGCAGGACTTGCCACTCTACGTTCTGATCTTAGCTTCCTTCGCACGTTTGAGAAGTGTCATGAGCTCTGGGCCCGGAGCAGCCGAAGCGAATTCAGTCCGTGTGTGCCGCAGTCAAGAAGTGACACCTGTGATCAAGCCCATGCCCTTGTCGTCACTTCCAGCATCGTAGTGGAACTGCCAAGTGTAACATCTCTTTGCTCTCGGGGCGGGCGGGGCCACTGCCAGCCGTGCGAAGCGGCTGCTCCAAAGTTCAGGTCCAGCTCAACCAGATGTTCTTTTCTTGGGGCGCTGTTCTCAGAAGGACTCGGAACATCCATTCGTCCATGCAGTGTCAAGCCACCGCCAAGGTGTGTTCTCGCTGATTTTGGCTGCTATGTTCGAACCGAGAGTTACCTGGGTGCAGTGAGAGAGTGCCGCTGTCAATTCTTTCACTGCGCTGGCTGTGGTCGCATGGGCAGGTTCTCATTTCGTCCTCTGCATTCTTCCACGGGTGGAATGCAGCAACATGGCTGGCGGCACTACTGCAGACAGACGGTGTAGGGTTCAATCAGCTTCAGAGATTCTGGTTGGCGACACCACTAGAGCGGTTCGGAACAGCGTTCACTACAAGAGCAAGGGGAAATTCAACACCTTGCATTAGGCGAGCAGCCGGCAGCGAAGATTGACCTTGCCACTAAAGTCACAAAAGTTGAAATCCACCACCAACTCTGCTTGACCGGTACAAATTTTGATCTTTGGCCCAAGGAGGATGTGCTGTCGTATTTCACCAGAGACCACTGTAGATTTCGACCTTCGCCAGTTTGTCATTCTGAAGGTCGTGCTGTCTTTTTCGGTGAAGACCGTCCTGACCATGACGCTCCTCAAGGCACGGTCGCTCAGCATGATTCCGGGTTTGGCTGGTGCAGGTATGTCCGGGTGCCGGTGATGATGCATGTAAGCCAGACCGTGCAGAACATGTGGTGCCACTCAGATGCAGGTTCTGGACTCTATCATGAAGACTATCGGGGAGGCGGTAGCTGTTCTCGCCACCATCTTAGATGCGACAGCAACCTTTGCACAGTACATATGATATCGCGGAGCGCTCCTGCTGTCTGTCGCTTGTTTGGAGCATACGCTGGACGGCCGGGGAGCGAATTTTTCTGACTTGAATGCAGAACATCCGCCCTGATTGAAGAAGGTCATCTACGCTTTCCAAGTGTTCTTGCCCTTCTTCGGCAAGGAGTTTGAGGCCAGTCGCCTTCCCATCGCCACATGACGGGTTGGCACGTGAAGTGCGGCCGAAGCGCCCTGTCCCACTACTGAATCCGTGTGATGAAAGCTAGAAGTAGCTGGGCATTATCTAGGTGCTGGAGGCAGAGGTAGTTTGACTCACAAATCAACCACTGGCCTGTGGCTCCGATGTGTCAGAGTCATGATAACGTGATTTGTCCGAATGGCAACACTGAGAACGATCTCTGTCGGGCAGATTCAAACCTTTCTGGCGATGCTGGCAGTGGTGATGACGGTGCTTCGCTCGGCTAACAGCTGACTAAGGTCAAGCAGCAAGCTCTCAATCGGCTCATACGGTGCGAAGACTCCTCAAGATTGTTCGGTGTTTCGCTATAGGTGACCACCTACATGTTCCTCAAGGCTCGGTGTATGTGGATATGGTGCTATCTTCATGCACGCCGTGACAGGAGGACAAGCCGAAAGAGATCGAAGCGAAGGATCCTTGCGAATTGTTTGAGCTTCCATCGGTAAAAGCCCCGCTTGCACAGTATGAGACCCATGTCCTAACGATGCTGTGGTGTTTCCGGCTTGCTTGCACTGTTTTTTTTTTCACATGTCGTGCTTACCACATGAAAAGTAGTATCTCATAACGTTGCCGTGCACGAGTGTTCCTCGACATCTCTGTTTTGCCTCGCTTTGTCCCAATGCGAGTTGTAAGATATTTGAAGTGCATATTTTCCCCGCTCTCAAGTGTGCTGTTGCTGCTGCCGTTGCTGATGAAGATTGTCATTGTAGTCATCTGTGCTGTTTTCCTTGTTGTGGTTCCGGTAGTGCTTGTGGTGCGGTCGGCGTTTGTGGTCGTGATCGTTGCCAGGCCAAAAGTGAAGTCTGAGCGGCTTGAAGGGCGTTTCTGGCAGCGTTTCACCACATGCCGGAGAAGTCGACAGGCTTGGATCTGCCAGCTTCAAGCACTGGTGCGATCTCGCGGGGGTGGCGGGACTGCGGGGTCATGGATCTACGCGTTCCCCAGATTCAAAGACTCGCGCTCCAGCTTGGTTGCAGAAGCTGTGCTTAGCTGCATTCCTTGCAGCCGAGGGGCTGGACTAGCAGATCTGTTTCAATCGTTTCATAAAGCTTGCTGCTCTGGCCCTTTGGCAGCTTTAGACTGGATTCGTCTCCTGAGCGGTGGGGTACAGTGCGAGAAAAAGGAGCGAGTTGACGAGGCTCGCTGAGCTCGCACAGTGGATGACTTGGAGACGTTGTGCGAGGTGCTGGAGCTCTTTGAGCGCAGCCTTCAGAGCCACGAGATCTCTTTGGAGGGGAGGCATTCATTGCGCGGCTCGTGTTGCGGGGGTAGTGTTGATGTACCATGTTTTACCGCCTGGCGCCAGGCTTGCAGCGCTCGCAGACCGAGAAGGCCTTCTGGAACCGCATGGAGGAATAGAAGCAACCGCAACATCACAACTTCCAGAGCAATGTGCTGCCAAGATAAGCAACTTGGGCCTGCACCAAACTCACAACCATTCTAGAAATTCTAGACCCATCCGGCTGCACTATGCTGCTATGCTTGTTGAGCAGAGGGCCTCTCTTCCAGGATTTCCCACCGTGGCTGGTCTCAAGGCTGGCGCCACCTAGCGCACCAACGACTGGGAATAGGACGATGGTGATACTGTAACCTGACGGTGATTTGACAGCTTTGCAGGCAGCGGACGTCGCGAGCATTGAGAGCTCGGTGCCGCGACGTTGGTGCCCCAGCTTTTTGCGGAAGACCGAGCTGATTCATGTTTGCATAGTCGCGAGGTCCTGCCTTCCCAGAGGCTTCTGCCATGGCCCTCAGCAGACACGTTCGGCCGGGCTGTTCGTATCCATTCGCTTGTGCAGGGTAGACGGCACCGTCTTCTTTCACCCTGCATGCGGAGCAGGTCCACGTCGCCCCGCCTGCCAAGGATCTGCATGAAGACTTTGAGGGCTGCCCTACTCTCATCTTGACGCACAAGGCTCACGGAGTGCAACATCGAGCCTTCACTGAGTCGAACTACTTTACAGTAAGACGAACTACCGTCCTTCACCCGTGCAAATGGTGTAGCATGTGGGTGTAGCACAGACCCTGGATGGTTGTGCAAGTCAGGATTCCGATGATGAGGCCAGCAGCACATCGGAAGAGCGGAGCTATCTTTCAGGCCCGGCCTGGACAAGCAGCCGCGCTTTGCAAGTGTGTGTGAAGCTCGAGGCCGAGGGCCCTCACCAGTTGTTGAAGAGTTGGTCGACGAGGAGAGCATGAGTCTGCTGTCTTTGATGGTCAAGCCTTCCCCAGTCTGCAGTGTGCGCAGGAGCCCGAGTTTGCCAGGTCCTCAGAGACCTTTGCCCGACTCTCCGGGCTGCGCCGAGCCCAGTGAGGTGAATTTTTGGGAGAATGATGCTGAGACCGACAGCAAGCAGCACTGGCCTTGCCACGCACGCCTGCAGCAAAAGAACTGCATTCTGAGCTAGTTTTGAGGCTAGCCCTTACGAAGCCTTGCGTGAAGCAGGACGAGCAGCCCTAGACCTCGCTGAAAGACTGATCTGCTGCCTCGTCCGGACAAGGAGATCCAAGAAACGGCGCCGAAGCGTGGCAATCGCTTGGACCTCATCCTTCGGACCCTCGTGTTCGCACTTAGACCCTTGTTGAAGTTTACAGAAGCTACCAGGAGGCTCAGTTCCTTCACCTGCCAATTCCGCGGACAATACAGGGGACGCCGAAGAGGCAGCTGGTAGGGAGTCAAAGTGGCGGTACTCACGTTGAAGCACGTGCAGTCCAAAGATCCTGGAAAGCTTGCAGCCCTGGCCCTGCTGCAGCATGCCAGCGCGAAGGACTACAAATCTCGCGTTGACGACTTGACATGATCTGCAAACGCCTGCGCTCTCCCCAAAGGACATGTCTGTGATCAAAGGGCTGAAATCTGAGGATATCAAGAAGGCTTTCTGCTTGATGGCACGTGTTTGCTCTAACAGTCCCAAGAGATGGCAGGGGCTCGGAGAGATGCGCGGTTTTGACACCAAACTGGCTCAAGGGAAGGACTCTCTGGCTGTAGCACGGGCATAAAAGACTGCGAAGCGCCATGGGGATCGACATTATTGCAGGCGGCCGTGTGAAGAACAAGGTGCGCACAGCAAAGACCGAGAACCCTTACATCCTCCTGCTGTGCAAGCTGTACAAGTTCCTTGCTCGCCGGACCGACTCGAAGTTCAACAAGGTGATCTGCAAGAGGCTCAACATGTCTGGCCGCAATCGTCCGCCCCTGTCCCTGTCGAAACTTGCGAAGCAGATGGCCAACAAAGAGGGCAAGACCGCAGTTGTGGTGGGCACGGTCACCGATGACAAGCGCTTGTATGATGTTCCTTCGATGTCGGTGTGCGGCCTGCGCTTTACCGAGACCGCCCGTGCTCGCATCACTAAGGCTCGAGATTGGTCAGTTGAAGATTGTAGCTGAGCACTTGTTGGCCGTCGTCAGGCCGGTGGTGAGTGCATCACTTTCGACCAGCTGGCCATGCGCTCCCCATTGGGCAAGGCGCTCTTATCGTCACCAGATGTGTCCAACTCAAAGTTGGATCCGACAGGGCACGGTGCTGCTGCGTGGCCCCGTCAAGGGTCGCGAGGCCATCGCCACTTGTGGAGTCTTCTATGCGGCTCCCTGCCTCGCTCCCTCTCTCTCTCTCCCTCTGTCACTCTGTCTCTGTCTCTCTCTCTCTCTCTCTTTCTCTCTCTGGGTCTCTCCGTCTCTTTTTGCCTCTCTGTCTGTTTACATTTGTTCCAAAAAGTTTGGCCTGACCAAATATGTCAAGAAGCGTCGCCGTGAGGCAGAACGCCACTTCGGCAAGGCGCCGGGCGTGCCGAACAGCTCCTTGGAGACAGTGTGCGTGCATTTGCCGTCTGCCACCTCTATTTGCCTTCTGCTACCGCAATGCTGCCGCTGGCCGTTGGGAGATGTCAAGGCAAGACTGCGCCGTACGTTCGCTCAAAGGGCCGCAAGTTCGAGAAGAGCCGCGGCCGCAGGAAGTCCCGTGGCTTCAAGGCACCGTCGCCATTCTTGTAACAGCTCAAGGTTGACTATTCCAGCGACACCCAAACTCATGCCAAACTGGCAATCGTTGTCAAAGATTGAAGCCTTTGTGCAGGTGTAAGCAGCTGCAGCCCACATCAGCAGCCGCGACAGCCAAGAGAAAAGACTGCACGCTTTGATTCCTCGTCATGGATATCATATCTGCACTGTGCTCGGAACATGGTATGACTGGCGTGTTGTTTTGTCACAGGTTGTGGCCCATCGCAAGAAGCATGGACCATTACGCAAGTTGGACGCGTTGCCGGGCATTCTGGGGCCGGAGCACTCGGTTGTCAAGCATGGTCAAGCAGAGAGCAAAGTGTGGATGAGCAGTCCTCATTCCAGCTGTTCGTGCAATGTCTTGGTTAGGCATAAGTTCCGATGCTGATTGGATACGAACATGTCTGAACCTGTAAACCGTGATTTATGAACTCAGTAATTCCAGGAGAAAGTGCCGCCTAGCGCTGTCATTGTTTGTTTAACGGTTTGTGTTTTACGCCGTTCCAAGTCGCAGTCTTCAAACGTCAGCCCATGCTTGTGCATTGCCGAAACTCGGTGGGTTGGAATGGTTTCGGAGTTTCGGTTGCCTCGTTTGCCGTTTGTGTTTCTGCTGAAAAGCTTACACCCAACAGGTTTCCAGGTTTCACCCTGGGAACCTTTTCGCTGATAGGTTTGATATTTACTGCCATCCCAGTCGCTGCCGAAACCGTAAGAAACAGTGCGCCAATCATTATGGACACAGCTCTGTATGTCCATGCCGTGTCTGAAACTGGCGATGGCAAGTCCTGCCGCAGCTGCAGACACTGCTTGCATCTTGCTTACTTGCCGCTTGCTCACGATAACTGGCACCACTAATCATGGGCTTTGGCACGGAACGACAAAGCAAACGGCGCAGGTCTGCATATCCGTGTAGGATGCCCGCAACTCACATTCCAAACGAGCCCAAGACAAAACCCGGTGATGCTCGGCATCACAGTCTTTCCGACGGCCGAGTCTGCAGCCGTGACAGATTCTTTTCCTTCAAACCGTTTATGGTAGTTTAACGGTAGTTTCATTAGCAGCGGTCGCCCCCAGAAGCTGCGGACGAGTTCTGCTGTGAGACAGACAGCTGCACCCCAGGCGGCGAATCTCAATCAAGAAGCTGACGATCTGATCGATGATGATGTTGTCAGGTGCATGTGACTGCATGAGGGCCAGGGCCATCTCAGTGTCTGCTTTCACCGCACAGCTGCTCATCAGCATGCAAGAAGTGAGTCGAATGGCTCCTCGGTGCGCGTGGAACCTTCAAATTCTGCAGGTAAGCAAGGGGCTTGATCTCCAATGCTTGCGTTCTATGTAGCGGATGCAGATCGGCATGAATTCGAGTATCGGTCACGCACAACACGTATCAAAGGTTGACAGGCACAGCGGCATCGTGTTTGTGCAAGTGCACGACCTTAGTATTGCACAACTGAAGCCTTGCACGGCTGTTAACTGATGCAAAGCCAGGGAAGGCAGTGTGGAGTGGGGATAAAACTGTCGGGCGCAGGAGGGGCTTCGAGCTTTGGACAGGTTTCGGTCAGAGGTTGGATTGTACCGTCGCATTTTGTTCCGGGACTTCGCCATGTTCTACGGATTTCGGTTCCGGTGCTCAGTTGCTTCACAGCGTAGAGACAGTTCCAGTCATACTACTAAAATGTTACATGCAGTTCGAGGAAGAGGAGGAGAAGGCTCTTCAGCTCAAACCTGTTAGCTGCCTCAGTGTCTCTGTTAAGCAGGTTCAAACATCGATGTTTTACATTGCCGCTGGATGTCGTCGTGGTACTATGGGAAAGCGGTTGTTCTTAAGGGTCGGTTCCGCAGATGCCAAACTGTAAGCAGAATCTTATGCCAATCCCATCAGTACAACATGCTCTTCGGCGCCCCGGAGCCGAGAGGAACAGCAACAAGGTCCAGGCCCCATGTCTTCCGTTTGCGGCTTTCGGACGGGTCTTGAGGGAAGGCTGGGGGTTGAGAGTTCAGGCTCACGATTGCGTGGACTCTTTGTGGGCTCAAGCTGCAAGGAAAAGCGCTGGCCCATTCCCGTAAATTTTCGTGGTATGGAAGCAGCACATTCATGGGCGTGCAGTGCCAAGACGCTGTCCAATAGAGAAGTCGCTGCAAGACTTGTTTCGCTGAGTGCCAGATCGTTGTGTCCGACAGCGAGTGCTGCCACGGCCTTTCGAGTGGGGAGGCGATGTTTGAAGGACTTGGAGGGTGTTTTGGCAGTTGCGATGAAGATCCCGCGGGCCGCTGAAGCACAGAGACTGCGCGTTTGCCGTACACGCTCCTGCACACGACCCTTGGTTTCTTTCCAAAATGCTGACACGAAGCAGGCACGAGAGCGAGAAAGACTGGAGACCGCCAAAGAACGGCTAGCACTGGGAGGCATTGATAATGCGAAAATCCAGAAAGCGGTTTCGGCAGATGATGGTGGAGATTGGCCGGCGCCTTAGGACTGGAACTGAGAACTAGTGCGTTGCCGCATGGTACGGCACTGTCGGACGGTCGGACGATTTGCCAAGAGCATCAACTGTGCAGCATGAACTGCAGGCTCCCAGAACCATAGATTGTTGGCTTGTGTCGTGTCCTGTCGTATCCTTGTGCGTTTGGCTTTGACGTTTCGAAGTATTAGAGCAGGCAAGGACTGCAGTTTGCCGATGACTGTGCCTGCTGAATCAGACAAACAGAACATGACTCTCCACGCCTGGTTTGCGGCCAATCTGCCTTCGGCAAGAGGAGCAGATGCAAAAGGCCACCGTGTTCGCAAGAGTGCCGCTCAGAATGAGGCATGGGTCGCACTCCCTGGCACCAAGGCTAGTTCGCATGAATCTCGAAGAGTCCAAAGTGAAATCAGAAGATTCAGGCATTTAGGAAGCTGCAAGATTCCCGAAACGAGGTTCGCGGCATGTGTTCCGCTCAGCTGCCTTGGCAACGATGATGACATGCGCAAGTTCATTTGGCAGCTGTACTGGCTTCGACTTGCCAGTGATGCATCTGGCAGCCAGGCTGGATCAGCAAAGTGAAGAATCCTCAGGCAGTTTCGTGTCAGCAGTTGACAGGCTTCTGCAATGGAACCTCTCGCAGCTAGCGCTCAGCTCCGCATTCTGCGAATCTTTGGCTCGGGAACTCCTCCGGCGTTCCCGCTGCGACCTCTAGATCCCGATGGACTACAGGATGCAAGTCCAAGAAAAGATTTCGCAATGTCCGCTCTACTCTGAGTACACGAGCACTCGCCATGTCATCATGTAACACTCGGATAACCCCCGAGTTCAACATACATTTAATTTCCACCGTCAGGCACCAAGCATGTGAAGTCTGTTGAATCATGACGCCCAGTGCAGGGTGACGGAAGGGAAGAATGTGAAGACATGCACTGCTTTGCGTCGGCTTTTGCTACGCAAGTTGTTATACCTTTCATGCTGCCATGATATTCAACATTCTCATGCTATTAGCACGTAAGATGCCATGTGGCAGTAATAGCAGTCTGCGTCGCAGTGGCCGTCGTAGTGGTGGTAGTAGTAGTAGTAGTAGTAGCAGCAGCAGCAGCAGCAGCGGCAGCAGCAGGAGTAGTAGTAGTAGCAGTAGCAGTAGTAGTAGTCGTAGTCGTAGTCCTAGTCCTAGTCCTAGTCCTGGTCCTAGTCCTGGTCCTAGTAGTAGTAGTAGTAGTAGTAGTAGTAGTAGTAGTGGTGTTGTAGTAGAGTAGAAGTAGAAGTAGAAGTAGAAGTAGAAGTAGAAGTAGAAGTAGAAGTAGAAGTAGAAGTAGAAGTAGTAGTAGTAGTAGTAGTAGTAGTAGTAGTAGTAGTAGTAGTGGTGGTAGTG
>CAJNJA010063731.1:0-22534 GCA_905231915.1 Symbiodinium necroappetens
AGAAACGAGGCATGAAAGCCACACGCCGACTGGGAAAGACAGGTAAGAGAGAGAGGCGACCACGCAATATCATATAGTATAGTATAGTATAGTATAATATAATATAATATAATATAATATAATATAAGAAAATATAATATAAGATAATATAATATAATATAATATAATACAATATAATATGATATGATATGATATAATATGATACAATATGAGAAATATAATCTAATGCAATATAATATAAGATGATCTAATGTACGAAACATAAAATAGTATAATATGATTTCCTATAATATGATGTAATATGATGGAATATGATATGATATAATATAAGGAAAATCTTTATATGGTATAATATAATATACTAGAATATGATATATTATACAACAATATAAGATAATATGATATAATATAAGAACAAATGATATAATATTATATACTATGACTATAATATACTAAGAGAGCTCTGTCCCATCGACCGCCTCTGGGGCCCAAGCCACGCTACAAGGTCTGCCTTCTGCAGCTCCGACCAATCCTGTGAAAGGGACGCGGAGAGCCGCACCCGACGGTCGAGCTCACCTGGCCAGTGCCAGCTGCTGTGGGGTTTCGGGTTTAGGGTCTTTTAGCAAGGACGGGTTTCGGGTTTAGGGTTTAGGTCACGGATAGCAGAATCACTGCAGATCGCCTTCGACTTGATGCAGCAGCTGGGAGATCAGGTCGCCACGCTCGATGCAATCCGCTGGAAAAGGGATCCCGTACCTGCCGAGCACACCTACCCGACTTACGCAATGCGGAAAATCGCCGGTCATCATGCTGCACGCGTTTATCAGCCAAGTCCTGCCCCGCCAAGACAATACACGGGTACGGCGAAGGCATCGTCACATTGTCGCGCCGTCGGCTCTCGCAGACGACGCGAATTGCTCGGGCATCTAATCCTCGCTTCTCCTGAAGCGAGGATGCCTCCACCGCCATCTTCAGAAACGGCTGCCCTTCATAGTAAACAGCACACCGTCTCCCCCCCATCTAGTGCAGGCGATCTTCATGGGCACCTCTCATCTCAACGATCTTTCACGTAGTAGGGCAGGCAGGACAAGGATGCACGGCACTGCGCATTCAGCCGATCCTTGCCTTTGCGCTGCCGTTAGAGTGGTGATCCGGGTCTTCGAAAGCCCTTATCCTCTCCCTTTTAGCTGCCATGCCCATAAAACATAACATAACATCCCTCTGCGGAACACAGCAAACGACCCAAGCAAGGACGAACAGCAGCTGGTGCACCTCCCGGACCTCAGACGAAAGCACTGCTGAGAGAGTCTGAGACTAACTGTGACGGCACCTTGCAATACACTCCCTTTGCGGAGCATCTGATCACTAAAACTTTTGGGGCCGATTGATCACTTAAACTGGAAACCCAGAACCCAAATCTTCTAAACCCTAAACTTCCCAAAAACCGTTCAAAAAAACCTTGCCTTGCACTGCATGAAGGAAGCCCGGTAAGGCTGCGGCCAGGCCCTGAGATCCGGCACCGAGACGATCTTCCCCGCAGACGCATCCAGCAGCAATTGCCGGAAGGCTGCGATGGGCTCCAAAAGGCGTCGCACCTGAAAGGGCACGTTTTGGGGTTTAGGCTGTAGGAGTTTAGAGTTTAGGGTCAGGGTTTGCGCTATCACAACTCGGACAAGCCAGGCGAGGTTCCACAGTAGCAGGTCGGCGTGAAACTGAATTTGATAGGCTTGTCTGGAACAGGGTCAGGGTTGTTTCCCCACCCGCCCAGAGAGTCAGGGTTTTTTCCCACCCGCCCAGCTGACTATGTCGCACCGCAGGGAACATGTCCAAGTAAACGAGAGAGTTTGCAAGACCAAGGAGCTATGCTGTTCCCCTTCAAGCAAGGCCACCAACAACTGGCACCCGGTCAGGGTAGGGTTTAGGGTTTCGGCACTCACAACTGGGACAAGCCGGGCGAGGATTCGAGTACAACGAACGCGCATTGGCGAGAGCCAGCAGATTCACCAGCCGCAGACCACTAACGTCTATAAATCCTCCCACGTCAAGAACTGGTCACGCACCTTCACACATTGTATGCAGGAGCTGCCACATTTACGCACCTACTATGCCTGCTCTTAGAACCGCTGTCAACAAGAGGCGACTGCTGAGTAGAGTTTAGGGGATTAGGGTCTCGAGGCTTCGGGCCCTTTTTGCATTTTTTTTTGCTCTGGAGCCTTAGGATTTCTTGTGGGAGCGTTGCACCAGGCCCGTGACCTCATGACGCTCGAAAATATCTGCCAACGTGTTGCTAGCTTTATGACAGATATGAGAACCGAGCTTGGTGTGTCTGGTCTGGAGTTACACAAAGACACGTGCCCGAGCCCGGCGCGGGAGCCGTTTGGGGAGGCTCCGTTCTTGGACGGAGCCGCGCCTGCACTCCGCCAAAAGAGAACCCACATGATGGTTTCGTGGAGAGGGAGAGAGGCAGCGAGAGTCTCTGTGGCTGTGGCTGTGTCTGTCTGCATGCGCCTATGACCTATGACTGCATTTAAGCCATGTGAGCACGCATCAGGCTTCTGCGCCTCCAGCTGGGCATCGTGCTCCCGGCGGCTCGTGTCAGAGCTGAGGATCTTGAAAGCCTCCCAAACTCTGAAAAAATAAAAGTCTGCGGCTCAAAACGCCCTTGAGTTGGGGTCAAACACGTCTTTTTGAGGTCCGGGTTTGCACACTCCGGCGAGCTTGGGTCAGGAGGTCGCTGTTCGGGGTGGAGGGTCAACGCCACCGGCCTCATTCACTCTTCGAAACTGCTCGGCCGCGTCTGGGGCATTGCATTTGTCGGGGTGCCACTGCAAAGCCTCAGGAGTTTCAGGCAAAAAACGGGGCGAGTGAGAGAACCTGCTGCAGGAAGCCGCCTTCGTGTGGAAGGCACGCCGAATCTGGCTCTCTGTCGCGCTGCCTTGGGGGGCCATGTCGAGATATCTTGCGACCACAAAGCCAGAGAACAGCGCACTTCGCAGAGAGAGGGAGAGAGCATGGGCACGGGCATCAGGGACTCGGAGAGTTTTTTTGGGACGCAGCAAGGGAGCTCACGTAGCTCTCTCATAGGCTCAGGACTGCGACTTGTCGAGCCAGGCGCCGATCTGGATCCGCGCCCGGTCCATGAGCTGCTGCCTTTGTTGGGTCTCGGTCTGCATCAGCTGATCCAATCGTCCTTGAACTTCCTTGATCTCGTCATGCTTCTCGGCAGCAGCCTTGGACATAGCCTCCAGCTCTGCGAAGAGTGCATCCTGCTTGATCTGCAGATGGCACACCTCCCAGCTTGCGACAGATGCGACCACACGAGAAACTCCTACCCAGCACAGTAACTGTCTTAGGGAAAGCTCTTGCAGACCCGCTCTAGTCCCCAAGCCTATAGAAGACATGCCTGGAGATGGGTGTCGATGACCTCTTTGCACTTCTGCCACATGTCGGAAGACCAAGGCTGGGAGCCCTGAGCCGCGTCCTCGGGGCTTTCCTGGGAGATGCCACGGAGGATGGCGTCGGTCGTGGCCGCGGCGGCCGCCGCTGCGGCAGCAGCCGCGGTACTTGCCGTGGGCGTGGAGGCCGTGGAGCCATCGGACTGCAGAAAGTCAAAGACGGTCCGCACGAAGTCCCGGTACCTCGAGGCGAAGAGCTTGCCTTCCCCCGTCTTTACATCCGAACACGCAAAGAACTCCAGCAGACCTCTCAGGGCTCGCTCGTCTTCGGTGAGGCCCTGCTGGGTCGCTGGGGGCACCACTGGCGCTGCTGCAGGGGCTGCAGGGGCCGCAGGGGCCGCCGGGGCCGCAGGGGCGGCCGGGGGCATCTTCGCTTGTGCCGGCGCCATCGAGGGCATCGAAGGCTTCGGGCCCACGACGATCGGCTGTCGAGGTTGCGGTTGCCGCTCCGCGGGCCCCGCGGGCCCCGCCCCCGCGGCCTTCGTTGGAGGCGGCTCCTTGGCCTTGGCTGCTGTTCGCGGGTTCACGGTGTAGGGACTGGCCGGCCTTGCCGCAAGCTTTGCCGCCAACTCCTCCAACTCTCGAAAGGGCTCAAGGCCCGAAGCAGAGCACTCCGAGGTGCTTTCCACTCCCTGCTGGTCTTGCTCAGAGAGCCTGGCAACCAGGTCCTGCTTGAAACCATGCGGGCTCAAACCGCGCTCGCTGCAGAGCCACCGCAGCTCCGGTGCACGGAGCGGCCCATAGCTCATGGCCTCAAGAGATCCTCCACATTCTCGCTCGCTCTAGTGCTACCTAGGAGTATATCAGAAGGCTGGGAGCCTGAAAAGCCGCCGGGTCCATGACTTCAGGAGCTCGCATACATCGCAGCAGCACAAGCAGAGACTCGGGACGAGGCGTTCGACGCCCAGCTGGTCATAGCAACTCCTCCGAGAATTTCATAGGCCACCAACTGTGAGAATAAAGATCAAGTTGCTGCCAGGGATCGCGACAGTCCTGAACATTCCGGCTGCAGGAACCTGCAACATCCCAATGGCACAGGCAGCAGGCACCCCCGAGGCAAACTGCACGGTGCTCCTGTGAACGCGGTGAAGCCATGGATGCGGAACTGCACCTGCGCAACACTGGATGTCGCCACGAAAACGAGTCGGTCGGCTGAGCGTCCAAACAAAAACCACCCGAACCATGGCCGTGCGTGAACGTTGAACCGAGAGACCGGATCTGCGCCGCAGCAGGCTGTTGAAAACGTCAGTGCGACATTTGCTGGCAGGCTGGGGTTCGAGGCGGTGCAGTCAAAAGGAAGTGCCCAGATCCCAGCATAATTATCTCAGCATTGAGGGGCCCTGTGGGTTTTGGTTGGTTCTTGGTGATACAGAAAGCGGGGGACATGGACACGGCAGCCTACTTTCCACAAGCAAGACTGGCTCCACCAGGTTGATTGCAAGGACCCTTGATGCCTCCGCTTACACGATGTAGGCTGCAGCATGAGCCGTGGAGACTCTTGAGCCGATCCAAATTCAGCGCATCATTGCACATCACCCCAGTCAGATGTTCCTAGGTGCTTTCAGGATTCATGCAGTAGCATCTTAGCAGACAAGTTCGGTCAGTGGTTGGGAAAGCCACACGGCCTTGATGTCTCCATCTGCACGGCCTGAAAACAGTCACCAAGCATGGGACACTCTTGTTCCTGTCAATGTCGCAACACGCGTAGCGAAGAATGATTCTGTCCCGATCGGCTGCCGCTTGCCTCTGGCGTCGCACGAGGCAAAGACCGGTTGCCTGCTCGGAGAGAGGTCCTCCTTTGAAGACGGCAACGGGGAAGCCCAGAAGCGACGGCAACCGGGAAGCCCAGAAGACCTCCGACACGAGCTGCGTTGTCTCCATACTAGCTGTCCATCGCGTGGCAGGCGCCAAGGCCAAGCATGCACGCTCAAGAAGAATAAGAAGACCGAGCTCGGGCAGTCCCACGCCAACGCTACGAGGCCCGGCCCCAGCGGCGCCTTGGCTTCTCCTCGGCCTCCTCGGCCTCGCTTTGGCTCTCCGCCTTGGGCGCCTCACTCCACCTGCGCAGACTCCTGGGTAGAGCAGCTGCACCATACCCAGAAGCGCCTGCGCTGGCGTCTGCAGAGTCTGCGGCGAGCCTCGGCCCCTGTCCGGCATCGGTCTCAAGGAGGGGATCGGGCGCCAGGTCAAAGCGGAAGGGCTCCAGGAGGATCGCGCGGACGCGCTGCGCGTCGCTGTCATCCCGGAAGTAGGAACCGGTGTTGTCCCCCACGCAAGGAAGCCGGCACATGAGCAAGTCGCGTTGCCCAGGGTGGCTCTGCCGGCATAACTCCTTTGCGAACCCAACAGCTTCGGGCAGTTGAGGAGGTGATGTCGAGAATTTACAAGCTCCTACAGTATGAGTTGCTCTACCGAACAGCTTGCAGTCCTCCGCGGGCATCCGTGCCGCAGTCGGGCCGATGTTCTTGCCGCTGCAGTCTAAGACCAAGAGAAGAAAGTTGCAGGTCCTTTGCGACAGCTCGCGGAAGAGCTCCATCAAATCAGCCTCGATCCAGAGCTGCCGGTTCAAGTTCAGCACAACGAAGAGTTTCCGGTCAGCGGACCCCAGCAGGCATCGGAAGCGCTGAACGCAGCGCTCGATGTAAAGGTAGTCAGAGTCATCGTGCAGCGGATCGCGATGGTTGAAGATAGTGCCCCGCCCTACGCCGGCTGTCATTTCCGAATAAGTGTTGTGGCCGATGAGTTTCCGCTCTCGGGGAGCTGATCCCGGCTTGAGGCCGATCGAATCGAAGGAAGTGCCATTGAGATAGTACTGGCGCTTGTCCAGAAAGTCTCGGAAGTCATCCAGCAAGCAATGAGACACCATTGCCGCGGAGCTGAAGATCCAGTCGAAGGGGCACGCATAGCGGCGCGCCCCCATGGCCTTGTACACGGAGGACTGCGAGCAGCGGCAGCCTAGGGAGATCACGTGCTTGAACTCGTTCTCAGCCCCAGGCGCGAGCCGTGCCATTTCAGGAAAGGCAAACTCTCATGTACAAAAAAAACGAAGAGGTGGAGAGCGAGAGAAGGTCCCTCGCTAGGGCCTGGGGCTTCTCGAGGCAGCCCTGGCGTGGTCAAACTCCTGGGGTCTTTTTTGTGTTATCTTTATGTTCCAAGCTCTGGTGAAGTGCTGCTTTGCGCCTGAAGAACGTCAGTCCGTCAGTCGAACATATCAACTCGCAGTTTGCGGTCCCCCGAGCCCCAACAGCAGGGCATCTTACATCTTACTGCGTGGCTCGCGGAACCAGGGGAGGACAGAAGAACACTGCGGACAAGCCAAGGCTTCCATGAAGGCCTTCTGCCTACCTCAAACAGACATGCAGTCTGGTTCTGCAGTCTACCTTCCGGCCTCGTCGGGGGCGTGGGGAAATCCTTCTCTTGCTTGCCAGGCCTCGCGTCTGGAACTGAACAAAGGAAAAAGCAAGCAAGCTTGCAAGCGGCGGGCCTTCTTTTTGCTTCGCTAAGACTCTATTAGCGGAAAAAAGCGCGACAAACGAAAATCTTCTGAAGAGAAATGCTGGCAAAAAGCTACAGCACAGACGAAACCGGGGTCAAACAACTACCCACATAGCTCTGCACCTCAGTTTCCCAGGTTCCATCGCAGCAATCCTGTCAATCACCAGGGAAACGACAACATCCCAGATCGGAACAAGGACAGCATACCCCGTGACCCAGTGATCGACATCGGAAGGTGAAAAGATGTGACAAGACTTCGAGATGGTGGAGCCCACGGCCACACCACCAGCCCACGCATTGGGCCGCAGTTAAACGTCGGGCAGGAAGCAAGCGATCCGTCTGAGAGAACCCGCATCACTACGCAACGCCGCATTAGGTGGGATACCGGGCTAGCAGTGCACAGAGGGGTCTCAGCGATGGTTTGCTTGCTGTCTACTGAAGCCTCCATCGCAGAGCAACGGAAAACGTCCAGAGGGCCAGGGCCTTGGCCGTGAACGTCTAAGCCGTTCGGGCAAGATCCAAAAAGCCTACTTCAGACCCTTGACACGGGCAACTTCCTTCTAGTGCTTCTAGCGATCAAGGAAAGGATGCCTCGGCTAAGCAAGAGAAATACTACAGTGAACCCGTCATCGGGGGGGGGCCTCGCCTCTAGGGTCTTCTGCAATGCAGCCTGCTCGTCTTAAGGCACTGTGGGCGGTCCCCCCTCTTCTGGGCTCAGTCCTTCTGCACCCTCGATGCTTCAGGGACCGGGGTGGAGAAGTGCAAATATGATGTAGGGTCCGAGCCTTTCATCACATTCATCGAGTTCAGTTGAGGTTTCGGCGTTGAGCCTCAGTAAAGACCAAACTCGGTTTCGAGGTGGATGTTCTTGCTAGGTAGCTCGGGCCCGACATCATGTCAAAGCTGGTTAGACGGTGGTGCTCGTCAAGCGGGAAATGAGCCGTGCACGGCCTTGCCGAGCCTTCGCAGTTCGATGTCAAGTCCTCCAGTTTAGGATATCGACATTGACCCTGACCCCGCCTGCAAGAAGAACTGCGACTGCAACAGGCACAGCTTCAAATGAGGGCATAGGCCTCGAAGGGCATCAAGGCAAGCACTGCTTCGCAGCAATCCACGGATGCCGAGTCGTGAAGAACTTCTCAGAGATTCTCAGGTTAAATAGTCCATCTAAACAAGAATTCGGCCACGACCGAGAGCAGTTCGAGATTCGTCACATGTCTTGACACGCGACAGCGGAACTGCAGCAACCTCGAGACGGTGACCTCCAGGTATGGACAAGTCCAACTGTCCATCTTGCACCAGGGTCCGGTAAAACTCCTTCTCTGTGAACCTAAAATCTTCGCCCTAGCGCCTCAAACCCCTCAGCACGTAGCCAGACAAACCCTCTGGTGACGTTGCGCTTGCCCTGCACTTGTCCAGAACATGACAGCAAGATGCCCTTTGCCGGCTCCACCGCAAAGGCTGCTGCCATGTGCCGAACGCCTGCATGTCCCGAAGCGGGTCGAGACGCTCCATCCGTCCGTCAGACACAGGAGAAGCCAATACCCGACACAATTATCAGAACGGGTGCGACAGCTGAGTCAATCACTGTCGGCATCCGTTTCTAAAAGAATCTACACAGTCTTGCCCCGGGACTTGCCGCAACGAAAGCACTGCAGAGCATGCTGCCAGAGGGGTGCATCTTCAGGGCTTTAGATGGCTTTAGGCTGACACTGCACGCCGCTTCCCCTAAATTCCCCCTGACGTGGGCCCCTGGGCTCCAGCTCAGAACGCAGAATTCCTGGCGTCGGTTGGCAACAGGAATCCCAGATCAAACACTTCAATCAAAATAATTCGCTACTCTCTCGCCTCCACAGAGAGTCATGCTCCTGCCTACGTCCGATCGAACTCTCGATTTTTATTCATGCCTGAGCGACCAACAGCTGCCGGATGCCTGCAATCATGGTGGCGAGGGGCGCTTGGCCCAATGTACGGGCACGACAAAATAGACAATCTTGACGCAAAGTCGCGTCCAAAAGACCGTGGCCCTGCGAGCCCCGACGTGGCAGCATGTCTGTTTGTTTTGGCTCTAGGAGCTACTGACCAACGTGAAAAACTGTAACCCTGGAGTCGCATGAGAGCCGCGGCGAGCGGTTGATGGGCAACCTGCTCAGGGATGCCCTTTGGGGATACTTGTGCAGTTGGACAGCCTCTAGCTCTAAGCCGTACGTCCTGCGCTCTTCCAGGCGAAATCCTTGCAAGCTTCCGTCAGCTATTGCTCTTGGCTGAGGGCTATCCGCTGCACATCACAGGACTTCGCGAAAAATCTTGCCATCACTGCTCGGGAGAATACGGCCAGCACATCCCAACCACTTCTTGCACCGCTCGATTTCGGGGCTTAGGGATATTTGAGGTGTCAAAGACTGAATGTTAGATCTCAAGATCACATTGTCAGCGGTGCAATATCTTCAACAATTGCTTTGATGAAGGCAGATACAGCTCTTGACTAGCAGCCTCCATCCGCCACCCGTCTCCGACGGTGGCATCCTGCAAATGGGACGCGCCGAGCCGGCGAAAGGTGCACGTGGCATAAGCCGCGTCGTCCTGTGCAACCCCGCAAGTCCGCCATCTGCCGGACAGTCTCAGTCTCAGTCGCATTCAGATCGATTTCCCCAAGGCCCGGTAGGCTTCAAGATCATCGGTGAGCTTCTCGATGCATGCCACCATGAGTTCACCAAAGTCGCTGCGATTTGCCTCTTAGTTGCTGAGTTCACAGGCACAAAAAAGTGTACACTTTCAGTTCTATAAGGGATCATTTTAGCCCAAAAAAGTTTAACGTGTACTCATTCAGGTTCTGAGGCCTTGGAGACACAGAGAAGGGCAAGCTGGTGGAAAGGCATGCGGACCAGGACTCGCTCAAGACGTCGCTGTGCGGATTCGGAGGTCGTCTCCTCGCCCGTAGGATGCTTCATGGCCTCCTCTGCCACCAGGTCCAGGCTCTCCTTCGCGAGTGGTAGGAAGCCGTTCATCGCGGCGTTCGACGTCAAGATCCGATGGAGCATCAGAAGAGCTTCCCGCATTCCCATCAAGTTGAACTTCTGGCGCTGCTGCTTGTCCAGCTTGGCGGGGCGATCTCCATGCGGCATGTGGCAGTAGTTGCATTGCGCTCCGGTCGTGCACTTGCCGGCCACGAAGTAGATGCATGGGCGCTTACAAAGGTCTGGGTGACCCCTGCTCCCACAACTGGCCTCTGCACGAGAAGCAGGCTCAGCAAAAGCCACTTCTCGGTGAGCAACGACTGTCTCTTCAGCATCGGCGACGGACCGGTGCGTCCTGGAAGTACCCAGCGACTGCACGTAACCTCGTAGAGTCTCCTCTTCGGTCATTGCATCGAAGGCTGCGTCGAGACGCGTCCTGGGAGCTGGCTCGCTGGAGCTCCGACGATGAGTGCCAGAGACCACCACCATGGGCGCCTCATCGATGAAGGTGCGGCTGTACACGAAGGTCACCTCCGCCCCGATGCGATCGAAGACTGCCATGGCGAGGACTGAGAGGTGCCAGGGCAAGAACTTTGAATCCAAACTGGCCTTGAGCCAAATGCTCCGGCTTAGGACGTCTCTGTATTAAAGCATGGAGTGCATGAAGCTCAGAAGCTCGTCTGAATAAACGGCGAAGTAGATCACCCGTTAACAACTCTGAGAGCTCTTGGGCCTCTTGGAAGTCGACCATCGAAGGCTCGACGCCTGGCAGCCCCAACACTCTGAGGTCTCTTTTGCTGGCCTGCAAATGAAGGCCTGAGCCTATATTGTGACCAAGACACACAAAGAGGGGCGCATGCTTGCTTCTGCATGGCTGTTTAGGAAGGGTTGCTTTTGCTAGCACATAGCAACTCTCAAGAGCCGAACCCGCAGCACATCACACGTTGATTACGGCGCGCCTTCCAGATTCCAGCGCAGTTTTGATGGGAGACATTGCTCCGAGAAGAACGCGAATCCAACCGTACAACTTCTGCCCTTGTTAGGTAGAAAAGATGGCACAACTTGCTCCTATTCGAGAGGACAATGCTCACATGCCTGCGAATCCGCCGGTCGTCTTATGCACTCTGTGTCTTGGGCCGAGACTTCACATGTTCTTCTTGCTATCTAGCAATCTAGCGCTTGCAAGAGTTCGCCGCATTCGTCGATGCCGCATCTGCGAACCCGTTCTATCACAAAAGTCCCTCAATGTTGAACTGCGTACGAAGCTCTGCTTGCCTCAGGTTCGTAAGCTCCGTTCCATACAACTAGCATGATGGAAGGACAAAACCGCGAGTGTTCAGGCTGGGAGGAGTTATGCAGTTATGCTGTCGAATTCCAAGACCTCATCCCAACGCATGGCCGGAGGACGGGTGGGCTGTTGTGAAAAATGTGCTGACAGCAGTGGCTTCGGGAGTGCAGCAGCGTTTGCCGGTGGTGAGGTGTCTTGGAAGTGCTTCGAGATGCCCCGCCAAGCCGTGCCTGCTCTGTTTATAGTCGCTCTCTGCTGCGTAGCTGGCCAGAGTCTTTGACCATATCATGCGTGTGCTGAATGTCTTTGAGGATGTCATGCGGTGCTGTAACCTGGACAGACAGCCCGTACCATGACGTGATGACCGACCACACTCACGCAATTCGTTGGAAGAGTGAGGTTTGAGCCGTTGTAACAATTGAGACAAGCAGGTTTCCTGTTAGTGCATCGACTGTGGCTACCTCGCAGGAACTGCACTGTCTCACGCATCGCAGCCTGCAGTCTACGCGAGCGCGCGCACCACTCCGGCGAGTATAGGAATAATCTTCTAATGGGTTGACTGGCGGTATTCTTACCCAAATGGGCAAGGGTTCTGCTAACCTAACTCTGGCAGAAGTTTTTGCAGAATGGCAAGGGGTAGCATACACCGGAGATGCATAAGACCATAGAAAATGGAAACCGCTGCAGTCCGATTTTCACAGCACAACGGTCCGCCGCGGATGGTAGTGCTGTAGCCCCAGCATACCTGACCAGAGCTGCTTCGGCTTGGGGTTCGGGGCGACGGGGCCACGGCCCTCTCTGAGCTTCTGGCGCCAGTCAGGGTCAAAGTGCTGGCCAACCCCGATTCGGAAGTCCATGGATACCCGCGTGTGCTCAGAGCGATTGGGCGGAACAAAGTGCCGCACCAGCGTCCCATGAAACATAGCCTTGCAACCACCCTACGCTGCACTGCCAGATCCATGCATTGCACCATGAAGGCCCGAGTCACGACATCACCGGGGTGGACTTCAATCGGATGGAAATCACCTTCTCCTGGCGAAGACTCGATCCACAGCGTCGTCCTAGACAGGCTGGCTCAAGGCAGGGCCAACGGCTGCAAGCAGAAAACACAGGACGGTCGAAGTGTCCAGAAGTCCTGGTCAACTTGTAGTCCGTCAGTGGCATCCAGAAGTTAATCTCACCTGCTTGGTGGCCATATCTCTCGTCCGCATGCAGCATTCGAGACCGCCTGGTCAAGTTCAAGCTGTCAAGCTGCTTCTACAAGCCATATAATTACAAGTTGTATAAGCCCCTAAAATTGCCCTAAAACCCTAAAATTGCCCTAAAACCCTGAAACTGGAGCTGTTGATCCCGCGCCCACCTACTGCGCCCTGGTTGCAGCCGGACCGTCGGCGGATGCTGGCAGTAGAAAGTCACAGGGCCAGCCTCCTCCAGCTTCTCCCTGCAAAAACCACGAGCAGTCTCAGACACACAAAAGGCACAGACGACATATATTACACTGGGGCCCGCGAATTTCAGATGGGCAAAGACTCAAAACAATCCAATGAGTTCATAAGGAAAATCGCAGTCACGTAAACCTGCTTTGCGATGTCTGGAAGCAATGGGACTCACAAGCACGGGGATGTTATGCATAGCACCCATGTCAAAAAAAAACATGCAACATAGTTTAACACCACATACCTGACACATGATACAGTTGCAACTGCTCGAGGCGGTATGTGACAACTGTGTGGTGTAGCCCTTCTGCGACAAGCACCTGAATCGCGCTGCTTCTTGAAAGGTTGTGCTAAATGTCCTAGTTAATCCCGTTACTCCTGCTTCCCGTCCTTGGTGATATCAGTTCTAGGGTTTGATGCATCTACTGTTCAAAAATGGCTGTTGCAGTTCTGGCTCGTGCGGCTGCCGCGGCTGCCACCACCTCTGCAGGTCCCCATTTGGAGTGCTGCAGCTGGTGCTGCTGTGCGGCGGCTTCGTTGTCTCCTGCTGCTGGTTCCTGCCTTTGATTTTGGTCCTCTGGCTCTGCTCCTGCCTCCGCTTCTGCTGCTGCTCTTGCTGTTTGCCCTGCTGCTGCGAGAGTCAAAGAACGGAAACGGCGAGAAGCCCTGCTGTGCCTTAGGCGTGGGCAGATGACCTCTTCCAGAAGACGGTCGTAGCAGGCCAGGAAAGACGGGCAGCCCAGGACACACCGTCTCCATGCCTTCTCGTAGGCAAAGGAGCTGAAGGTCCTCTCCTGAAAGACTTTCATCGGGGATATCGGAGGTGGTACGTCGAGCGCGTATACATAGAGACGGATGTCACAGCGCACGGCATGCAGGGCATCACATGGCAATGCATCGCAGCACATGGTGGGAGGCTTTTGGGAAACCTTGCCTCAACACCAACACTGGCATAATCTGATCCGATGGTGGCTGGTGGCGTGGCAGACCTGGTTTGCGTGAAGGCGGGGGGGGGGGTGTGTTTCCTGCCTCTGCCCGGAAGCGCTCCAAGGACAGAGAGGACCCAACGAAGCAGCCGAAGCCGACCATGGGCCCAGCCTGACGGAGGAGGGTCCAAACTTGGAAGCTTCGGCTCTGAGGCCACAGCCTCGGCCAGAAGCCTTGCCGCCAGTCCTGGACATGCGTGGTCGCTGCCACGGCCCAAGGAAGGACCACCCCCCAGCTGGCCTCTGAGATCATAGCGGCTGGAATCAAAGCTGAACACCTCCTCCTGGCGCAAGCCTTGGCTGACACCCATACGATGCACGTGGCATTGCAAGCATGCTTTCAGGATACGGGAGAAACATGGAGAAACGCTCTTTTTGTAACTTCGCCAGCGCTCCTGCGCTGCAGAGCCTTTGAAACTGGTGCCGCTGCCACCCTCCCAAAATCTGGAACGGCTGAGAATGGCAGCACCTTTCATGTCAGACTCGCCCGGCGCGCCTCGCGCGTCGAGGGCCAAAGTCTCTCAAAATCCGTCCCTGCGGACTCCGAGCGAAGGCTCAGAGCTAGGCTTTGGAGCGCTTCAAAGCCTGAATGGCCAAGTTCGCCGCCTTCTGCCCCGAGAGGAGCATTGCGCCAAACGTTGGCCCCATCCGATTGCATCCTCGCGCCTCGGCCACCTCCATTCCAGCAAAGATCAAGCCAGGAACGACCTCACTGGTCATCTGCACCACGGCATCCTGCCAAGGAGCAGAAACTCAGGCAAACCAAAACAAACCCCTCAAAAAGCTTCAGAAGCATGCTTTTTCAGGCTTCAATATGAATTCTCCTCGGCAGTGTTCATATCCAAGGCGCCCATGCCCGGGAGCCCCGAGGGCAATGCACCGAGAGATTCAAGGCGCTTCGCAGAGCTCGCGCCCATGGGCCCGTCGTGGCCGGTGGCCGTCACCACCACCTTCGCCTCCATGACCTCCCGTCTTAAGCACAACCAAAAATGCAAAGTCTACATCGCACTCGGCTCGGAGGCATGACAACCCGTCTTAAGCAGAACCGGCATATTCAAAGTCTACATCGCACAAAAGGCTCGGAAGCTTTTGAAAAAACGACCCTTCCTGCGGGTCCATGCAAGATTGCGTGTCGTGGTTTTGCGTGACAAGGGACCAATTGGTAACGACCTAAGCAGAACTTCTCGCAGGAGAGCTTCATGAGGCAGCCGGCACTTCAAGCAACTGAGACGGCTTAAATTCAGGTCAGCGACACCCCGGACCGCCACGCTCTCCGGCTCCTGCCTAACGAGCAGGTCCTCCACGGCAACGGCATTGAAGAGCTTCACGTTCGGGGCGATCAACGCCTTGCGGAGGACGGAGGACATGAACAGGGCCGCATGCTTGACGACCACGTAGTCGCCTTGGTCGTCGTAGGGGACCTCCAACTCATCCAAGAACTCGTCGGCTGGTTTACGCACCACCATGGAGCTCATCAGTTGCCCCCCCAACCAGCAGCCCCCACCAGGAGCGACATTCTGCTCCAGGATGGCCACCTTGATGTCGGGATGCTTTGTCAGCTCGTAAGCACACGAAAGCCCCGCTGAGCCAGCGCCCACGATGACCACGTCCGTCTCCGCATAATCCAGCATCTCCGACATGTAGCGCTGTGTCATCTCACGGCTGACCGTGCTCTCACGAATTGGTGTGAACTGCATCGAGTCGAACATGGCCAGCTTGTTGCTGACGTAAGCTTCCGGATCCGTGGGAACTGCTGAAACTAGTGCAGACTTCCAGCGCAGACCGCCTGCCACTGTGCGGGGTGCGATCAAGCGCCGCAGAGAAGCAACTCCAACACGAGGTGCGAACATGTCGAAGCGGAGGCCCAGGTCCCTGCGCAGGTATTACCCTGATCAGGTTCAACGGTCTGTTCTCAGCACAGCCGCACTTGGCAGCCAGCACCCGTCAGGCCTTGATCCAAAATGTGCTGGGCAAGTGCCGAGACACACCGGCAACAGGTAAACCTATCACCTGCATCATGACTGGGCAGACACATGCCTGCTACCGGCAGCCCTCTTTGCAAAAGGCAGGACAGCCAACATTGCCAAGCTGAAAGACTTCCCGACCTTTTCAGCCATGCTTTGATTTCGACTCAGCATTTGTGGAATGGAACGTGGAACCTCTCTATCGGAGCACCTATGAACTCATCGATGAAGCTCAGAAACGCCTCTAGTGGCCTCCTGTCATCTTCTCAGGAAGCCTTTAGCTTTCCTTTGGGCGGAGATGGTTAAGGGACCTTTGATCCTCCACTTCCAAGGCTGGCCTTGGTAGCTCTTGCTCCCAGCGGTGCTTGGGTTTGAGCCCAAACCTGGGCCCCAGACGCGCCAGCGACCGAACCCCTGGGGGCTTCTCTCACCCGGTGGACTTCTACTGGGCTGCGGCTGCGGCTTCATCCATCGCGGTGGCCAGAGAACCGAGGCCGAGGAAGCGGAGGCCGAGGAAGCCGAGGAAGCCGAGGAAGCCGAGGAAGCCGAGGAGCGAGTGAGTCGCAGGCAGGTGGCGTAGGCCTCCGCCAGCTCCGCGAAGCTTTCCCGTGACCTGCCAGGAAGGGAGAGAGAGCCCTATGAAAAAGCCCACGGGCACTGTTCCTACTGCACAAACCCGACAACCCATCTGTTCCCTTGTGATTTGTTTTGATCCAGGCAACTTGCTGGTGCCAGTCGGACACACGTCCGGGTGAAGACTGCGGGCCAGTTCGTGGTATCTCAGCTTCAACTCCTCTTTCGAGGCCTGCGGCGTCAGTCCCAAGATTTCATGGCAACTGCGCAGTCCACGAACCACCATGGCTCGCCACATGCTCAACTCAAAACGACTACCTTCTAGTTGCCTGTCATCGACTGGAGCCGACAAGCTGTGCTTGCAAACATGCACCGCGGGCACACCGCAGCTTGCGACCCTATGCCATGGCAGATCCAACGACTCTCCCCATTTTGCTTCTCTTTTTGTCAGCGGCGGATGGCGGAAGCCTCAGAGGGGGCAGCAGATTACCGAGACCGAATGCTTTTGGAAGCCTTCCGTCGCGGGCAATCTGCACACAAGGCAGCGACTCGAGTCGGGTGGATGCACTTCCTGCGACCCGGAGCCTCCGCCAAGACCGCAATGGCTTTCCAGCTGCTCAAAGCCTCCTGGCCAAGCTTTTGCCCTCCGTCCGCCTCTAACTTCAACTTCTGGCCCCGCATCAGCAACGTCCCACTTGGCACAGAAGGCTCTGCGAGCACTATCCGCGATTTCGACAGCGAGAGCTGTTCAGATTCGGGGGACAATCTAACGGATGGCCAGCCATTGCCTCCAAACCCGATGATCACACCGGTCAGTTGTACGGATGCTTTGCTATCTGACAGCCCTGATTCTTGCGCCATCCACCTCTGCGATGCTGCCGGCGTTGAAGTGTTCCCCGCGAGGTGCAATGAAACCGAGCTGCAGACGGAAGCTCGTGTTCGCAAAGCCAAGGACCGGAGAATCCATGATTGCCGCATCGCGATGCTGAACAGAAAAAAACTGTGGCTTGCTTTCCTGATTTGCTTTTGTTGCTGCGTTCGCCTTGAAACTCCTCGACCCAATTTTTTGCAGAGTCCAAAAGCTATGGTTTGTTTTCCTGGTCATGTTTTTGCGGCTATGTACGCCTTGAAACGCCTCGACCCCATTCTTGCAGAGTCCAAACGAGTAGCACCACAGCAAAACAGCAATGCAACTGACAAACATCTTCACATGGCCGGATGTGTGTGCGAAACAAGAAGCATATATGTATATATGCCAATGCAGAACACATACATGTCCACATCTTGAACTCGACCAACACATATCTTGTGACAATGCATTGCTGGGTGATGCCTTGGGGTCACCACTGCTTGAACCAGCACGGAGGCTGCAAGCCAGCTAGCACGTGCCCAAGGCATGGTGGAGCATTGGACGCGGGCGCAACACAGCGTATTCCCCATCCAAATCGTCCGTGCAGCCGAGCTACTGCCAGGCAAAGGTCTTTGGACGACTGCCGGCTGCTGAATTGGCCTGCATCAAAAGCATGGGATGGCAGGATATGCCTTCTGCGATGACATGCGACACAATCGTGGCAATCGTGGCAATTAGCTTTGTTTCTTTGTGATACTGTCACCGTCCCTTACGGTCCCTGCATTATCCTGCCGCTGCAGGTCCCCATCCTGATCGCTGCAGATGGGCCAACTGGAACCGCAACGTCCCCCTCCATGGCCTGTCATGTGCATGCACGCAATGTGCAACATTCGACGACTGCATGTTCAAAGCTGCAAACGTCACACAACAACCTGGGAATACACACCACGAGGAGATGGGCGTCATAAGCACACATCTAACATCTTAGCTCACAGGTCCGGTGCGCCTGGCTGCGGTGCCAAGCGCAGGGCTGGCCTACAGCTAACACTCTCCACCACGCCGCCACCGCGTGCATCGGCCCCAGAAAGGGGTCCGCCAGGCGAGGGCAAACGAGGAAGCCAAGGCGGTGCGGCGCTGCGGACATCTGCGGACCGCTCCGCGAGCACCCGCTCACAGACGGCATGTCGGCCTTCCGCGCCAGGAGGTCGGGCGTGACGGTGGATGCTGCATCCGACAGAGCCGCCGCAAGCCACATACCAGCATGCAGACCGGATCCCAGCGGCCGGAGTCAAGACCGCAAGCAGCTCGCACTCTCGAAAAAAAGTGCGTAATGCCAGAATGGCATGTCACTGCCAGCCAAGCCGTCAAAGGCCGAGTTCACCTTCAGCCGCCGGAACTTCTGTTCCTTGTATGCCGCGCCGGCAATGTGGTGTGCTTGCGTCCTCTGCAACTGGCTCACGGGCGAGGCGACATCGGTTCGCCTCCGAGCTCGCGCACAGGCCAATCTGCTGCCTCGGGGTGAAGTTGCTGCAGAACCGGCCGGCTGCGCGTCTGCCCACGCAGAACCGTAAGCTGCCGGCGATACCCGCGCACAGCTGCCAAAACTGTTTGGACCACGAATCTTAAGAACACGACTAACTCCTCCACTGCAGGCACAGACTCGCCCCACGGGTGGTTGGGGAGGTTCTGCGCCGGCTGGTGGAATGAATCCCTGCACAAGCTTTCGCGCCGCACTTCGGACACCCCGTGCTCAGCACGCGAGGCGGCACTGAGGCTTTGCCGTCCTTTCCGTCGATGCGGTTGGTGCCGCTGGCCATGCTTCCGGCAAGGCCATGCTCGCTCTCCTGGCCCGGCCAGCGTTGCGTCCGGTCCTCCCTGTCGCCGTCTATGGCACCCTTTTTCGTCTGGGTTGACGGCCGCCCTAAGCGCCTTCGCTCAACAGGCAGAATTCCAGGAGGTTCAATCGCAGCTCAGGGGCGGAGAAGCGATCTTTGTCTCCGCGCCAGAGCGAGTGATAGCGAACACGCGAATTTTACGAGGCCCACCAATGGACATTGTGGACTCCGGCTCTTGTTGAGCTCAACCGCACCGAAACAGCCATTGTGTAGGAGATTGGGACAAGCCGCCAGCCCAACACGGCTTCGTCCGTTGTTAGCACGCCCTTTGGCCGTGATGTCGATCGACATCCAGCGGCAACTGGAACCCAAAAACGAAACATGCCGGTCGCGGCGAGGTTGGTCGGATGGATGCACTGATTGATAGAAAGACTGACTGAATGACTGACTGAATGAATGACGGCCTGACTGACTGAGGGACTGACCGACTGACGGACTGACAAAATGAGCGGAGCCATTTTGGCTCAAGGTTTCTGTGCTCGAGGGGCCGCTCCACAGATCGTTCCTTTGATAGCTGCCCTCCCGCCATGGTATGGCCCGTGCTTACAACCATCGGACAGTGGTGCTGGCATGGCTATTCGGTGGCTGGCTCATCCTTACAATTTGCAGCTTCCCTGCCGCCCACGTGCCGCGAAAGTCTGGCGCATGCGGCGTTGACGTGTGGCGGCATGACGCCCCGTTACTACACGGCGGGATTCGCCCCTTTGCAGCTCGCCTGGGGCTGGCTTGTGGTCGGCCTGCTTTGTGGCATGCTAGCGCGCACGTGCGCAGGAGCCGTCCTACTACGGTACCAGCAGGCGCCGTCCTCCTGCCCCCGACAGCCCCCAGATGCGCGCCCGCAGGCGGACATTTGCGAACAGTGGTTGCACGCCGCAGACGAGGTGACACGTTGCTTCGCCTTGGGAGGGGAAGAATGTATCGGCGCATTGGCGCGGCAGGCGGGACAACCGCCGGTGTCGTTGTTGTGTTCCCTTCTCCAGCAGGCAGCAGATGCCTCACGTACAAACGGACAGCATGCAACACAAGTGCCGGCAAGTGTGCCGGCACGCAACGGATTGCAGCGACGCTCAGGCACGTCATGCAGACAACCGAGCATCGCAGGGCGTGCAGCGCCACCTACCAAACGTTGAGGAGCATGTTGCACTGTTGTTGTTGCTGTCTCGACCGCCGCAGCCCTTTTGATGCAGCAACCCGGGAGCGCTGGCAACCGCCTTTGAAGCCATGCAGTGCCAAGCCTGCCGCTGGCGCCCTGCCATTGGCACTGCCCCATGTGCACCCTGCAGTGCCGTGCACCGGCTCCAACGCCTGGTGCACTCGCAAACCCTGCCAGACTGGACGACCGAACCGGCATCGGAGCTGCTCCGTGCGTGCTTCAGCACCTTGGAAGCACTGGCCAAAGGACCACCAGTTGACAGAGCAACCAGCCCCATCACTCCACCGGCGCCGAGAGACCGCAGCCGCAGCCGCAGCCCGCCACCGCCAGGGCCTCGCCGCCTGCCGACCCCGCCACGTGTGCCCCACCCCCCTCGCACACACCGCGCGGGAACCAAGCATCGCCAGCCCAAGGGCCAATCCAACAGGCGCCCGTGAAACGCCGATGTTTGCAGGCCCGAGGCTGGCCGGACACAGACGTTGCTTCTTTCACTCTGGTGATCCTAGGGTTGTTTGGCCGCTTCTTTCGCTTGCTCTTAACAGGGGCGAACTCACGGTTGAGGCGTGTTACTGCCACGCCCTTTTGCGTGAGGCCGCTGCACAACCATGCCGCACGCTGTGCTGCCAAGCATGGGCCCCGAAGCAGGCCACCTACTCCGACTTGTTGCACGTCCTTCGGCTGAGGTTCTCATCCTCGACGGCTCCAGCGACAACATACTTCTGGGAGCGTGCGGCCACATACAGTCCGCCACGCCGGCTTTTTTTTCAACCGGGCATGCCGCCATGTGGCAGGCGGCCCCAACGTGATGTATCCAAGCACAGAAAATACACCTGCTCCGGATCACGTCCGCGAGGCATGCATTTTGACCGATACCGCGGAGTGAGAGTTGGAGAGGCTTCCACCCCAGGTCCCCCCCGTTTGCACGACCAGCAAGAACGGGCGCTGGAAGCGCTGGCGCGTGTCGGCATCGGATCCTTGCACAATGGAGGAGTTAACCACATCGGGTCGGAAAGCTTCTTTGATTGCGAGCAGCCGGACAACCTCGTGAGGAGTGCCGATGACCAATCCGACCACACCCCACAAGGCATGACGCCACCACAAAGCGAAGACGACACGCCCGGTGCTGCAGACCGTCAGGCGGCGTGCGAGGCCACCTTGTTGGACACACCGCCTGAAACGGCGCGATCGTGGCTGTACGTCCCCTTGCTGCTCCACGCCGCTGGGCGACTCGCAGACCATGCAGCCCATGTTTGGCTGGCTCATCCGTCAGGCGGTGCACGCTGGCGCCGTGCCGCCGAATCATTGGCCGCAGCTTCCCCGGTCGCGTTGTCAGAGCTTGTTGCAGCTGTGCATGCAGTTGGTCTCGCTGAGGGGTCTACAGATGTTGACGTTCATGCATTTGCAGCCGCTTGGGCATCTTGGCGTCCTCCGCCATACTACTGCGAGATGCCGTCGCGGTGATGGCCACCGACGGGGACTACATACCAGCCTTGGCACAATCCGCTTCGTTGCAGGCCTATTGCAGCACAACTTTGACCAACGAGATCGTTGCACTCGCCGACGTGTTCCGTCCAGGCGGCACCACAAGTCCCCCTCGCCCCCCCGCGCAGGCGGCGGGCTTGTCCGCCCCGGCACTGGATGCAGACGCCGACGAGGCCGTCCTGGCGGCGGCAGCTGAAGCCGCGGCAGGCCGTGCCGTTGGCCGTGGCAGGAGGGGCCGTGGCAATGGAAGGGGGCGCCGGCGCACGCGCGTGCAACCCGCCGCCGACGCAATGCCTTGCGTCGACACATCGGCCCTTGGGCCCCCCGCACCGGTCGCACCCGCATGTCCGCAGCCCACACCGAGCGCAGCCGCGTTCGCGTCAGACCTCAGCACGGAGCTGAAACGGCGAGTCTACACGTTGCAAAATGCGCCACCACAGATCCGCGGCGCCCTGCGCCAAGCACTACGTGCCGGCCTCGAGCTCGTGCGGGACGCACCCGAGCAAGACGCTGGATGGAAGCTGTTCCTCTTGGCCCCACGCATGTTGCTTTTCCGTGAGAGAGGTCAAGCGCGGGTCTCGCTGCAGGAACTTGCAAAGCGGGTGGAGCTGTTATCTCAAGACCGTTGGGACGAGTTGCTCTGCCAGGCCGCCCAGGCCGCCCAAGCGTCGCCCCAGCAGCAACGCGGCCGGGCGCCACCACGAACTCGTTCTGGAGGGCCCGCCACTGCTGCTGACTTGGAAGCGCAACGGCGGGCCGAGCGGGCCGTCGCGCTCGTGCATCTTGGTGAACTATCCGCAGCAAGAGCCGCCCTTGACGCGACTCCGCTCGCACCTGCCACCGACGAGACGCTCGCAGTCTTGCGCGACCCCACCAAGAGACCCCAAACCAGCCAAGTGCCACTTCCTGAATGGCTCTCAACTTTCTCCCCGGAGAACGGGCACATGGCAGTCGATGCTGCGAAATTCTTCGGCAACCTACGTGGGGCCCGGCGGGGAGC